>JACJUY010001017.1:140477-166154 GCA_014220935.1 Platorchestia sp. MABIK | reverse complement strand
TTAATGCAGGTTAACTTTGGTATTCCGCTATAGTATCCACTTACTAAGTACTTGTAGTGGTTATAATGCTGTGATTAATAATAACTGTAAAGCGAACAGATAGGTTAATAAACCTCAGTAGTACTACATAGTTAAAAAAATTGGCGCGAATGGCAACTTCATGCAGCAACTAGGAGGTGGAGGGAGAGGGGTGGGCGGGGTCGAAATCCTGCGGTATTGGACCCAGTGCGTCCCGGTCGCACCCACGTTAAAGTTGCTCCATTCTGTGTGCGTGTGCGAGTCCGTGTACGTGCATGGCTAGTCACCGTCACCAAGAATCCCGCCCACTGCAACAGCTGCCACACGTCGCTGCGTGACACAATTGTAGTACAAACATTTATTATGGTATAGCTTTGCCATAGAAGTGTCATTTAATAATGGATTAAAATACTTTATGTTTCATTTTACACTTAAACGTCTCAGCCGTCTTAAACGACACATATTATATGAGTTGGATCATATAAGAGCACAGTTACTGCGATTCTACCGTGTCATAATGTCTCGTTCGTATGTCACGATGTATTGTTTACAATGCAAATCTCTTTAGTTTATAATATAGATTTGTAGTTCATTCGAACAATTAACACATTCTTTTTAATATCAAATGAATAAAAGTATTCTAACAGGTTCTTTATAATATGGGTTCAATTAAAGTATCCAAGAGCTGATGCGTTCTGTAAGATGCATTTAATGTATGTTGACGCCAAATTAATTCGATTAATTTACTTATGAAACTTTAGTTCAAAACCTTATTGTGCTCAAATCAGTATATTTACTAGTCATTTCCCTCTCGTTTAATATCATACTATTATGGTCGCAAACTGCAAAGTAAAGGAACCTCAATGCTTTCATTGAAGATGCGATAAAGAAAACTTGACGCTAAAACACGAAGTAATGAATGTTATAAATTTCATCACAAATGTTTCGCCTATTTAGTTTCCCTCAGGAAATAGTCCCCCAAACCCTGTCATGTATGACATACAAGTATGATGCTTCGTCAATACCGATTTTATTCCCGCTGCGCTGGCGATGAGATAGTTTCCAAATGAATATTAATGCTCGTGGCCACACTATTTAATGCTACCAACTGAGATATTTTTTGTCTCTACGTGTCAACTAAAATATATTGGACGAAATTTAATAACATTTTTAAAATTTCTTACATATGTCATAAAAATAAATTTTAAATGAAAGACAATTGCATGTAGAAATATTTATTTGTATATGTGATACATGCTTTTGTTATTTATTATGAATTTAGTTACGACCGTTCTTTCAACTTCTCAACTTTGCGAAATATTTTTAATTCTTCCGGTGTTTAAATAAAAAAGATTTCATTAAACATTTCAGACTGCAAAATGTCAATCGTTAAAATTCTATTCATCTGTCAATCTATAAAGTGCAACGTTTCGGTGAGAAACTATCATCATCTTCAGGCTGAAAATTTAAGTAAATCAAATTTTTTATTTGAGTAAATCATATTCATTTAACCAGTCATGAAACTCGGTGCTGCTTTTAATAACAATTTCAATGTACATTTCATTTCCCTGATCTTGACCTTTCGCCGGTAAAGGCAGGAATTTAAAACCATCGGGGAATTCAACACCTTCCATATTGCATATAAGCTCGCAATCTACAGTGCCAATTCCAAATCACGACTGGCAATTTTTTGTAAGCAAGTGCATAACCTAACTGCACTGCGACATCTGGTAACTCATTCTAGTTAGATGATACAACAACTTCTGGCAATGAGGTCAGCTCTAGACCAGTGCACATGACGCACCCTATACGCACACGGACGCTGCAACACTCTCACACAGAGTGGAGCAACTTTGACGTGGGTGCGTCCCGGTCGCACCCACGTCATCCGCGCACATTTTCATTTATGTGTGTTGCTGCGTCCATGTGACCGTAGGGTGTGTCATGTGCACTGGTCCAGAGTTTTCTCATTGCCAGAAGTTGTTGTATCGTCTAACTAGAATGAGTTACCAGATGTCGCAGTGCAGTTAGGTTATGCCTTGCTGAATCGTCTGTGGGCTTGATTGATGACCGTCAATTAATTGACTCAATGTGTTGACCCAATCAAATCAGTTTGATTTTTTATTGATAGTTCGTCAATATTTCATTCTCAGCTCTGAAAGTCATTGTGTATAAAACATCCTGCGCAAACCAGCATTATCTCCGTACAGTTATCAGCCATCAGGTACTTGGAATTTCATTTTTGTGTACACGCAGATCTGCTACCTTCTGCAAGGTGGAGGACGCTGTTACCAATATCTGGTACTTTTTATGTCATATTATTATAATATAGCATAATTTTAGTTTTAATTGTTTGAATTATCTACTTGTTTGAATTATCTACTAATCTACTTGTTTGAATTATCTTAAGAAGTACTTGGTACTTCGTGCTTGGTACTTTTTATGGAGTGACCAGATGCAATAGTTCATCAAATGATGTAGTGACTCCTGTGTCCATTCAATATAGTTCTTAAAATCTTCTAACTCATTTGCAAGTAATTCCTTGAGCAATGCGTCGGTTCCGAATATTCTGCCACGTTCCCTGAGCCACTTTTTTGCCCATGTCTTGCGTTTACGCGTGAAGTTTTTGGGAGATAAAAATTCCAAGGCTAGCGCTACAATGGTAATTTCTTCGTCGACCATCACGTAAGGCGTCCGCAGAGCAAATGACTGATTTTCGTCAATTATATTGATGAAAAGATTGACGCAATTTAATTGTGAACAACAAAAAATCTCATTAATCCATTGAGTCAATGATATTGACAATTAAATTGATCGTCTATGGGCCGCTTTAGAAAACATGCCAGTCGTTATTTGGAATTGGCTTTACGCAGTGCAAGCTTTTATGCAATATGGAAGGAGTTAAATTACCAGATAGTTTTGAATTCGTGCGTCTACCGGCGGAGAGGTAAGATGAGGGAAATTAAAAATGAGTAAAAATAAAAATGAATTTACCAATTAAGAAGATTGCAAACTGTTTCCTTACGTTCTTTGCCTGCACGTGAATGCGGTAGTCCCCCAGAAATAACAAGAGTGCACTTCCTGGTTTAGAACTCTTCCCGTTCAGTTTTTTCGTCTATACGGCCCAGATGGGAGACTAGACCATTTATTTTCTCATTTTGTATGAAAATTTGATGGTTACGGTGTTTTATTGAAAAAATTTCTTCAAAAAAATGGGCTCTCCAACAAAACTGAATGAAAATGATGCCAGTACTCTGGGAATTAAAATTCCTAAGCATTAACGCTATGCTGTACAAATCTGTTTTATCAGCAAATGAAATTTTTTAAATAAATTTACAACGCAGTAAATATATGTCACCATTCATTTCATGAAACTATGATCAACTCTCTTAAATTTCCCAGCAGTTTTCGAAGTTGGTTACCACTTCATACCTGGTGTTTGGTCCTTCACCCCATTTCATATGTCATCGCCTTTCCTGAACGCTCCACGCGACCGAACATTGAACAAACAAACTAGTGCTTAGCAGTGTCGGTTTTCAGAAGCTCTTCCATAAAGACCCTCTGATTCCCAAAACTCGTTACAAGCCACGAACCCACCTCGTAAGTTTTAGAATAAATTTGAAAAGTGTTCTCATAATGAAACTCCAACCGTACCTTATATTGCTTTCCGGATAGAAAAATTCGTGGCACATTTCGCACTGTAAACGGCACCGGGCTAGAGCATTTCAATTTTAGCATGCTTCAAACCTAGATACCTATGAAAGAAACAGACCTGTGTTGTTTATTATTATTTTGTTTTAATATGTGTTTCGTCCGCTCAGCTAGGTTCACGTATACACCGAATGTTCGGTGTGCTCATTAACCATACATATGCATTCAATAATGAAATGGATGTGCTACCTTCCAAGAGATCAAGAGCTGCATGTCAAACATGCGAAATTATTAATTTTTAAATACCTATTTCGTGGACTAGCTTTTCTGGATGTACTTGCACAGCAAAACAACAGTTCAAGATTTCATGAAGTTCAATTATTTAATATTAACTTAAATTTGGTTCAAATAAACGTCATTTTTTCATTGAGGTTATAAGATTTGCATCATACTTAAGAAGAAATTACGCTCACTTAGTTCTTGCTCGCATTTGATAAATTTCATGGGGACATGGCTGTTGAATTGTCAAATAACATCAGGTAATTCACTATTTTTAAACAATAATTTTATTATCTCCAAAAACGTTTCCAAATTCCTGTTCTCTTATTTATTCAGCTCGGCTCACTATGAGCTGTAGAGGGCAGAGTTTTGTATTATGAAGGATACAAAGTTAAAATGTCGGATGTATTCTGGATGGTACGGTCATTGCGAACTCTCAACTTTCTTCTGCACCATTTTCAGCAAGTGTTTAATTTGCTTCCCATGAATGAAAGATATTCGTATTATTAAAAATGCAAAATCTACACATACATAACCCTGCAGTCAGCATTGAACATATTTTTTCAACTTACAGGTAAAAAACGTAGACACCTTAAATAATAATTGAAAGGAAGAACGCTTGTAAATGATATTTCACTTTCACTTTCATTTTCCTGAATTCCTTTGGTAGGGCCTGCTTGTTAAATTAAATATCATGGGAAGTGTGGTTTGTGCCTCCGATAGATTCGAATTAGTGTCTTTAAGAACATTCTTCTTGTAATGTTTTCGTGAGAAAACAAATGGGATATCAATTTGTTCCGATTTATAACTAAACATTAAATTTCTTTCAGCATTGTCTCGAAGTTGTTTTTAAAATATTGACAATACTCGTGATGACTCATTTTATTTACCTGTGCTACACCGTTTGTACATAGCGCTTGTAGATTAGATTGCAAATTTTATTCGCAGCATGTCATTGCTACGAATTCTTCATCTCTAAGAATGAAGGTGAAGTAGAAACTGTATTGAAGTACTGAAGTTTCGACGTCCATGCGTTCAACATGACCGTTTACAACTTTCTCTACTCATAATTCGCTAACGAATGAAGTCAATTGCAATGCTACACATGATTCGAATTTGAAGTTCACGGAACTGCAACATTTGAAATCCAAAAGATTAAACTAACACAAAAGTATCAATTTCATGTACCCATCCAATTTGTTCCCTTTTAAACCAACCATATAGGTTGTTGAATCCAAAGACCTTAGTTCAAATGGAATCGAATGGACTTTTATTTCTGCAACAGGAGTTAGAGTTAAATTCAATTACCGCTAAACCAATGCATTTTTATGAAGTGTGACTTGTCTAAAGTACTCGTTAACCCGACAAAATTAGCCGCACTCAACCCATCTCCGTGTAATTGATATGCGTGAGAGACCCCCAATGATGGTTCATTATGAACAAAGTGAAGGAGGCTTATCAGTGACATTGAGCTTTTAATAACCAAGCTAAATTGTACAAATATGAAGAAGTTTAAATGAGTATGGAGATCTATGAGTCGAGCACGTAAGTGGTCTTCTTCAAATTTGAATCATAAATGTACTATGGCTTGTAACTCTCACCAAGGACACTGGAAGTTTTCAAAAACTGAGTAAAAATTCTAATTTGGAGTAAATTTTCCAGCCTGTATATCATGCTTTTAAATACATTTAAAAATTCAATTGAAATGATACTCTAATTTATGACCATTATTATCTTAAACATAGATAAGAGTCCTCCTTGAAAGACACATTACTCAGTAGAAAAATCATCTGAATGCCAAATTCATTGGGTGGATATCTACGTTTGAGGAACGTCATGTTTTTATCTTAAAATAATTTTTTTAAGCATCACAAAACTCCGGATCACAACTCATTTGATTAGTTACACTAACGCTGCAAGTAGGTACGCTGTACAATGAGAAAAATTGTAAGCATAGTTGACTTCCTATTGGATTTTTTCACTTTCCAAAAATAATGCACTTCTCAGCGTCACCGCGACCTAGGTCTAGAAGGTGATTCTCGAGGAATTATCTGCCTCCAAGGAAGAAACCGTCATATGAGTCTCAAATAATGAAATCGAGCATTTCGCCAAACATATATTTCCGTCGAGGCACTTAAATCGTGATCACTGTTATTTACAAAAAAGTAGAATGAAATGACCAGTTGGTAAAATACCAGTTTAATTTTAGTGACCATTTCTAAGCTAATTTCATTTGACTAGAAGGAATAAAATACACTGAGGAAAGAGTTTTCACCTGTGCCATGTCTACCATGACCTGCGCTGTGGTTGTTTACCAACAAGCCTAACTCTGACAAATTTACTGCTTTAAAATGCCGTTCTTCATGACTCACCTGCAGATTAAGAGAGCAGATGATGTCTATGTTAAAAATGCCCGATTCTGCGGTCTTCAGTACTCGTTCTATAGGAAAGGAGGCTTCATCGGTACTTCTCGGTAATCGGGACAATCATCTTCATCAGCATTGTAACTACTCTGCTACCATGGAACATATTTGAAGATATTTCTTTCTTACTTAATGTTTATCCATACTTAATGTTTATTCTTACTTAAAGGATTCTCACTTATTGTTTATTTAATTTCGCTGAAAATGGGATGTGAACAAATTTATAAGGATGATACTACTCTTGAAAAAGTAAGCTCTTCGTAATGCTCCAAGCCGAAGATCGAAGCCAGGGCAGGTCTCATGACCTGACGTTGCATGGGGGGTTCCGGCAGCGACTTGGCGCTTTACTGACTTCGCCTCACGAAGGGGGGCGTTGCTGCGGGCCTGCACTCCTCGGGCGGCGAGCGCCTTGTGAGCATTACTGCACGGAGAGACGGCTTCCTAAGCAAGTCCTTTATGGTGAGCTGGAAAGCAAACTCAGTTCGGTGTTCTCTTTCCATTTCAGTGTTTCGATTATTTCAGACAATTATTGCCAGTCTGAACGGATATTAAACTTATGTTTTAGTTCGAGCCGTATATCATTATGAACGTTAGTCGCAAACTACCTGTTAGGGTGCCCGCACACGAGTGACTTTTTATTGTCAGTTGTCAACACAAAATATTTCCACAGTAAAAAAATTGTTGCAACGAAAAGTTGTCAGTGAGGCCCACCCGCACACGAGCCACCAGATGGTGGCAACTATCATTTAGTGTCACCATGGAAACTGTGGATGGGGCAGTGTCAGACCACTCTAGTCTGGAAGACACTAAAAAACCACGCCAGGATCGTCAGATAAAAAAAATTTGCCACCTCAGTATTGAGCATATCAATCATCATAAAAATGCCAAGCACAGACTTTTTTCGTTAAATAATGAATTTATTATTCAGATGTGAATAGGTTGTAAAATAGCTTAAGCGCCTAACAGTTTATTTATGCACAGTACTGCCCCGAAACAAGTGACATTTTCAAAAATCTGGAGTTAACAAAGCCAATTTGGCAACCTGCGACCTGCTGGGCGCTGGGTGGCATGCGAGCCGCTCTGCTTAATGTTTTCTATTCTTTTTACTGATCGTATTCTGTGTTCCGTAAATTATATTGTTGCAGTTGCCGCGTGTAGTTTTGCTCCTTTGGTGAACGTTCTCTAGATTCATTTTTCAAGACACTCCTATACTCCACAGCTCAAATACTTCATGCCCACTGCACTCCACGTTCTCACATTGACAATGTTTTGCTAACCCAAATAAGCAAATGCCTAGCTAAGCCCGTTACCTATAACACTAATATTCAAGATGGAGGTGTCAAATGGGGAGAAAAAGTTTTGTGCACAAGTGCCGCGAACAGCATGAATGCGGCACTGCCTTCTGAAGACAAAGGAGGAAACCACTCGCAAGCTGAGGTAGACCGCATTGCTCAAGCGTCTCTATCCCAGCCATCGCGGCATCACACTCCCAGAGACTGGAGGCTTCCAAGAACCCAGAGAAGGCAAGAATCCAGTCGTCACGGACAATGACAGTCCCAGGCAGACATATACCACCATATACAGGCAGACATATACCACTTTAGGTCCCCAGCAACATTCCAGAGATGGTCAGTGTTCACTCCGGAGTAGGCCGTTGGGGGAGGGGGGGNATGCTAGACCCCATGATAACTTAAACTCACACTACTTCTTCCTAACTGCGGTACCGGGCTGATACTAGACGCGGATAAAGACTGTTTCGCCAATGACAACGACTGTATGGGCTGAGCCCCGCGCCCCCGCCTGTAAGACGATCATCACGGTTGCCGTGCTGTGTCTCGTAACTCGAATTATCTTTAGGCTAGGGAGACGCCTCAGAGCCAAGATCGTAATTATCCTGCGGCGGATGCCAAGCGACGTAAGATAGAAAGCCTAGTTGGCAGACCAGCAGTCTATTTACAGGAGCAGTGCTTCCACTCCTAGGGTAATTACCCTAGTATAGGGTAATCAGACCCCTCCTAGGGTACAGTCTAGGGTAAAGGAAAAAATGCAAAATCTAGGGTAAAATCTATATTTCAGATTTAGTGTAGAAAAATTATGAAAAAACATATAAGATTGTCAAAAACTACAGTTGAATAACCCAAATAAGAAATAATTGAGCAGAAGACATTTAATTCAAAGATAGAACGTATCAGCATTTGTTTCGTGAATATAGCACATGTTAATGTTTTTCCACACCGGTACTGAACAATTTGCGGTTCTTTTCGCAATGTGCGGCATGCAGTTTCTTTACAAGCTTATGTACGACGATTGCTGGAGCAATGGGATGCACTCACACTTCACTCTGTTTCGTGCTCGTCATAGCCGTGTGTCTATAGGACCTGCCTCGGTGAGAACAACGAGGGTTCGAGTCCCGGCGCTGGTGGCGATTTTCTCCGTTGGGTATAGGAGAAAAAATTCTAAGCACAATACCCCACTCTACCCAGGTGTCTGAAATGGGTATCGGTCTTGACCGGTGGAAAGCGTCATGGCGTCCTGGTGTTAGTAATAAGGCATTTGAAAAACCAATGTACAAGGTGATATGTATCAGGCTTGAATTGGGAATGAGGCATCCGTAGATGCCGATGTTTGTTTGTTGAGTTGTCGTTAAACAACAAGCAAACCCGCACTTATTTGGAGTTCTTAAATTACAATTTTGGGAAATTGAGCGCATTTAATACCTTGTTTCAGTTTGATTCTCCGAATATCTCCAATCTGAGAACTGAAATGTATAGCGGAGCTTTTGTTCAGATTTTTTGCGTGTGGCTTTGGAGAAGAATGCGACCATTTCTTAGCTGAATCCATCCCATCCAACACTCATTAATGATTTTGTGCCAGTAGGTGATAGGGTAAGTCTCGAAAGGTCGTCAGTTCAGAATCATCGGTTATTCTATACTAATTTTCAATTTTCGCCCTCAGTAGTCCTCAAAACCCCAACCTGCAAGGCGTGTAGTAGATTACACCATTACACGCCTTACGGGCTTTAGATCTCTACTGAGTGCGAAAATTTAAAATGAACACAGAACAACCGACGATTCGAAATGACCGGCCATTTGAGACTATATACATTGTGATGACAGCAACTGAAACGATGTCAGAGATGACTGGCATTACTTCACAAAAAAAGAGCTTCTTTTTGACTAATTTTAGGTGCTTCTTAGTTGAAGAGGTTTCATAAATCCAAAAAAAGGTTTTTCGCCGAGGTTCCTATACATAACCTCGTACGCTGTCTGAATCAGCGTAATGCTTCAACACTGACTCCAAAATCTTTGTTTATATGTATGTTAGATAAATTTCCTCAAATGAAAAAGTTTGTCAATAAGAAATGTCTTGATGAAGAGTGTCGAAAACATTACTTGAACGAACAATTGACACCAAACATGTCGGCTGTTAATTACCGGGAAACGCTGCTTAGCTGTAAAAATGCCAGTGGGCTGTCATGCTATCCAAATTATAAAATTGTAATTTCAAATTTATTGGCCTTTCTTTTTTGAAACGCTTCCGTTGAACATTTCTTCAGCAAATTAAAATCGACCAAAACTTCACAAAGAACCAGTTAGAAGAATGAAACCGTGCGTAGTTTGATGCATGCAGTGCTTCACTACTTCTAATTTTCCAATTAATACTAATTTAATTAAGGCAATTCATGAAGTGAAAATTAATGCCACGTGTGAAGAACCTTCTGTAATGTCGATACCTTAGAAATATTAAATGCGGAGAGCGTGATAGCGTTTTTATTCTCTTGTTGATTGTAAAGTTTTGTACTATGTATTCCGCAGATTTTTTTTATGTGAGTAGAATAGCTTCCTGGAGATTAAAAATTGTTTGTAGTAAGTTAGGCCATTTCTTATTTTGAACACATTGTAAGGCTATACTCAACAACGAACGTTGAGTGTATTCATTTTTGATTTGCTTTGAACTGGTCAAAAGACTCAATAACAGCAAGCGGAAAAACTATTACATAGGTCTGCATTTTTCGTCCAAAGTTTTCTGTTTGATTTTTGTAACAATTATTTTCATGAATTGTGAACACTAGTTATGTAACCCTGTACATCAATTTTGTCGACCACAGTGCTCTGTGAGTTTGTTTGAGTTGTTTATCGATCCACATTTGGAAATATCTTTTGTAATTTTATTGGAAGGCTTTCATTTTATACACATTTCCATTATAAAGGCGTTCAGATCATTCATTGATTAATTAACAAATCCCCACGTAGTTTAAAGAAGCTGTCTATGTGACGTAATTAAGGGCAAAGCCAATTTTATTATAGAAGCCTATACGGTAATTACTATATTGCCCTCATTTACATTTCCTAGGGTATTCAAGGAGCATTCTAGGGCAAAATCCATGCCAGCCTAGGGTACAAAGATTGACGAGCGTGGAAGGCCTGTACAGGAGAAAGCGGCTGAGATTACCAGTCTGACCGTACCCTTCCCTCGTGAGCGCTGCTACCCTCCGGGGTACTGCACTTTTCCACCTTTCGCCTATGTGGATAGCCTAAAGAGAGCCTCTCCGTCATTATTTGAGCATATGTGAGCACTTATAAGTCATCTCTAGTCGCAACGAGATCTGTTTTCAAGAAGCTCCTCTTGCAATCGAGATCCTCGGCTCCAACAATTTTTCGTGCTCACGGGCTAGCAATTAGTTTGCCCTTAGCCGCAGAAAAGACCGAGCGTCATTTTTATACCTAAATTAAATGGCACAACTTATCACATTTTTATAAATTAAATACGTTATCAAATTGTTGACAACGCTAAGTAATGAAACTCATAACGAAATGAAACAATTAAAATTATTTACCAATGTAACACGTTAAATAACTTAGCGCATGATATTCGAAAGACAGAATTTGCCCAACAAGCAATAAACTTTTATGGGAAACAGACCAATAATCATACTAATTTAAATTAACAATCTTAACAAACATACCTTTTAAGCCCAATAAACATAGTGCGTAAACCAGAGACGTTTGTTCCTTATAGCTATATGACGCGTTCGGTGGCGGCGTTTTTTGAACAAGGATGACTCACTTTTTCTTTCTGAGCAGCCTTGTAAGTTCTAGGGTAAGTCATCAAAATGTGACTAAAACTGCTACCAAGGAAATTTCTGTCACAATCACAAGACAGCCCGATTCCGCATGACTTACGAGCAGGATTGTGGAGTGTAACAAGGCGCGCCACCACAGCATGCATGAACATGAGCTGCTTGCTCACCAACCTGGCAGATAACTCAGCTGTGTGCAGCAGGGTTTTCCGCGGCTTGTTTTAGTCCAATGCCATCAACCGATTCTAGTAGCTTTGTCGTCCATACGTGAAACACGTCTTCCTTCTAAGAGACCGAGGTTCCTATCATTAATACCAGGCTACACCAGTACCTCGTACACTTTAAATCACTGTCCGAAATCACCACTCCTCGTGGTGCTGCATGATCACTCGACCTCAGCAATCTTTTCAGAAGACCTTGTTCCATAAACCGTGTTGCAGTGAGTAAATGAGATATACCAAATCTTCCATTTCTTGGGCGTATGTAAGAGAGTCTACCATAATGTAAGGCTCCTGCGTTTAAATGAGATATCCGGAGACACATCAAGCCACCCATTTACCGCTATCATGATATTACAGTCAAGCCTCTTCAACTTGGTCTTTTATAACCGCCCAAGAACCAGTCGATACTAAAACCTCGAAACAGGGTGACTTGGAACATGATTGCCAAAAGTTTGTGCGGTTTGAGAGATGCCCTTTACACTTCAGTGATGCCATCTTCTAAAACCCTTATATTGCTTTTACTATTCCCATCAGCGCTCACAAGCATTCCAAGGTACTTGGACGCATCAGCCGAATCAAGCGGAGGCGCACTGTATGTGCACTGGTAATTGTGGAGCAACTCCAAGCATCGGCACACCTTTTGTTCGGGCTATCAACCCACGAACATAGTCATCTGCACTTTCTTGGGATTCTGTAGAGCTAGGCTCTACAGGATTAGGTAAACGGCGGGCTCTAAACCTAATCTACTCGAGCTGTACATGAGTATTTCATCCGCGAAGGCAAGCAAACCCCCTACGCGGAGCTAGCCTATAGGCCCGTATTTCAACTCCAACTCCCAGACTCGACTCTGCATCTGAACTCTTCCAAGACTGGATTAAACAGGATTAGGAGAAAGAGGTCGCTATGCTTGATTCCACGGGTCATCGACATTCAGAAAATGCTGAAAGTCCGTATACCGCAGCTCATTGCTTGTCCCCTAATATCTCAAAATAACAGCATCCCGAATCCAAACGTAACACTTTTCTACCACACGACAAGAATCATGGCTGGATGCGTCATCGAGTTGAATTCTTTGTCGTTCCAAGAAAAGCGATGTATACACCATAACGCACGTCACGCTTAACACGGTGCCGAGGAGAGCCAAGTTTTTCCATTTTCACAGGTACGAAGACTTCCTGCTCAGGATAAATGGCCTCTCCCTAAAAAGTCGGTCAGCTAGTACCCTGTAATGCAGGCGAATAACAAGTGAAGCATCAGTGATCGATCTGTAATCACTCGAGAAAATCAGATTCAGGCAACGGAGGATTCCAGCCGTCGTTATCATGAGCATAATCTGGTTACCCAGCTTCAAGCTGGATCATTATTTTCGCATTGGAAATGTCATCGGTCACTTATCTCACCTTATTAGAACAATCACTTATCATGCTCGTTTCTGGAAGAGACGGCCCTGAGAAGAGAGTCGCCCAGAAAGAAAGCAACCTCTCCCGGCGGCTCTGAGTTTGCCAGACTTGCTACTGACCATTGAAGACCAGCTCTGCTACTCTCTGCCAGTTTACCCGGTTCAGAAATTGAACGTCCCTTGGACATCTGATGCCGTCGCGAGCCGACGTCATTAGTGCCCGCTTCAGGCACGCGAGACGTCGAGAGAACGTAGCTCGGCAGCTCTCCAAGCTATTTAATTAAAGGGCTGATACGCGAAGTGTGAGTAAGAGCCCCAAAATTAAAAGTGTTGGTTGCTTGTGCTTCAAGTACCTTGAGTAACTCCTTACAACCGACCCTGGATGCACCCATTAACTGGTATAACCCGCGAGCGAGGATAGACTCGTCCCACTATGTACGGATCAAATCCTAATCGCCGTGGTTAGATTCAGGGACCGGGACGCACCGACGTCAACCTCGCACATTCCCAGTGTGCGTGTGTGAGTCCGTGTACGTGTATGGCTCGTCACCACCAGTAAGAATCACTACCATGCGCACTTCAACAGCTACCACACGTCGCTGTGTGACATAACTCTATAGCGAACATTTATTATTGTTTAGCTCTGCAATATAAGTATCATTTTACAATGGAATAAAATACACAATGTTTCATTTTACACCTAAAAGTCACAGCCA
The DNA here is from genome assembly GCA_014220935.1 of Platorchestia sp. MABIK. Taxonomy (NCBI): domain Eukaryota; kingdom Metazoa; phylum Arthropoda; class Malacostraca; order Amphipoda; family Talitridae; genus Platorchestia; species Platorchestia sp. MABIK. Next base: position 152,367 of record JACJUY010001017.1, on the reverse strand, counting down.
TTTTAAACGACACATATTATATAATGCGTTAGACCAAATAACAGGACAGTTACTGCGATACTACCTTATGTCATAGTGTATTGTTCGTATGTCACAATGTATTGTTAACAATGCAAATCTTATTTAGTTTCTTTTATAAATTGGTTAATTCGAGCAATTACCAAGTGCTTTATAATGTCAATTAAACAAAATAGATTCCAGTGCTGAAGCGCTTTGTAAGTGCCATTTATGCAAATTTACGCCAAATGAATTCGATTATTTAACCTAGAAAATTTTACTAAAAAAATGTATATGCTCACTTCAGTATATTTAATCGTCACTTCCCTCTCGTTTAAAGTGCAAAATAAAGGAACCTCTATGCTCTCATTGGTGATAAAGCTTGACGCTAACACACCAAGTAATAAATGTTTTGGATTTCATCAAAAAATTGCGCCTTTTTCGTTCGCGTCAGGAAATTGTGTACGGCCTCTGTAAATACCAAGTTCTTTTTAGAGTGCGCTGGTGATAATGAAATAGTTTTTAAATGAATAGTATTGCTTGTGGCCACACTATTAAATACTACAAAGTTAGGTAATTTTTTTTGTCTTTTCAAAACTTCCTAAATGAGGAATAAAAAGTATATTAAAAATTAAAGTAATTACACACAGTAATATTTATTTGAATATGTGATAAATTATTTCATTATTTATTTATCTTATCATTATTCATTGTTTATTTATTCTTATTTATCGTAACTCTTCTTGTTTATTATTAATTTAGTTACGATTGCTTTATAATTGACCCAACCAGTAAATAAAACATCTCAGAAACAAATGCAAGATACATTTTTTTAAAGCGTTAATGAGAATTATTGAAATTTAGCACATGGTACATTTCTAGATATATTAAAGGACAAAATTAACATCAACCTCAGTAATACTGGGATCAATACAGAAAACATTATGGGAAAAAACCTGCAACTGGAACGAGGATCGAAGAAACATTACTTTCGAACTAAAACACCATGGAAAACGCACGAAGTTTTGACGGCTAAAAATTGTAATCGCAAAAATCCTGCATGGGAATATTAGTGTTTTCGCCTCTAATATCCATGCAAAACCGACTTTAAGACGTCATGCGATCAACTCGCCTGAAAAGCTCAATCAATATCTGCTACAGCAATTGGTAATGTCCTCGGAACAGGCTTTGGGTGATTAGCATTCTACTGACTGTCAGCCAGATTTCATATCACTGATATTACTACGAACACGATCTTTCTTCCGTTAAACCAGAATAGCCTGTCTGCATTTTACACGGCATTGACGTCAGATCTCCCTTTGATTCCCACCTTGTTCACTGTGCCACTTTGTTTATAGATAAATTTGCCGATTAGGTTATTATTTGCATTAATCAATATTATTAAGCTTTCAAAATTAATTTTGATCTTAGAGATCTTCTAACGTGTTAGATATCACGTCACTGTCGTCTCAATTTTATAATATTTCATCTTTAGTTACATTTTGTGTTATATGCAGATACAACCTGATGTATGAGAGCTTTTGTGTCAACGCTATCAGCAATCTGTACTTTCCGATGTTCTTGGTCATGGACTGAGTGCGCGCACTCTTCAAGAAATTACACTAGGTTGAAGGCTGATAATCTCTGTGTGATTTCTCTTTCTTATTTTACTTTTGACTTTTTATAGTTTAGCTTTTTCTTTTTGTCTTCTTTTGAAGTATTATTTTCATCTTTACTTTATAATTTTTTCCCAAATTTTTTAATTTTTATGATACTGTTCGTTCAGGTAATGGCGTATATCATGTTGATATATATGACGATATTGACCCCGATCTCAATCATTTGAATATATTGTATCCAAATCAAAATGAAGTCAGAAATTATGACTATAATAATACAAAATCCAGTGAATCGATGAGAACAAGTAGCAATGATTTTTCGCTAATGTGATAGAATCGTAGATCACCCTATCCAAAAATCGACGAAAAACAGTGCTCTATAATTGATAGTAATAATTGTAACTTTGATGTTCTTAGCATCACCGAAAGTTGGCTGGATGTCTCAACTAAAGACATTATTACAATGCAAAATTAAAAACGACAAGCGTTCCTAGCTCTTCTCTTCGAAGGGCAAATATCTAGGGAAATGTATAACAGATTCAGGAACTACGTGACAAATCAGATAAGGACATCGAGAAAAAAACTACTTTACGCCCAAATTCACTGAATTAAAACTGATATAAAGAAAACCTGGCGCCTTCTTAATTCTTGCTATAAACCAAATAATGCTGCGAAGAAAACAATTGGGCCTATTGTTCAAGATAATGTAAAATGTCATGAGAAAAAAAATATTGCTAATTTTTTCTTACGATTTCTTCTTGAACATATGAAAAATATAGCTGATAGTATTCCTAATGGACCTACCGATCACTTGGAATATATCGTTCATGTACGTGAACACAGTTTTCTTTTTTTTACGTCTACAAACTCTTCCGACGTAATTTTGCGAGCATAAACAACCTGAAAAATAAATCATGTGGATTAAAAGCGTTCTCGACTACATTCCTTAAAGTTATGGCTGAAATTATAGCCCGTTTAATATCTAATGTTATTACTCAATCACTTTTCCTAGGTATTTTTCCGAACTCTCAAAGCTGCTAAAGTAACCCATATCTTTACAAGCTGTGAAAATACTTGCGTGAACAGTAATAGACCTATCTCTGTGCTACCAATTACATTGGCAAAAAATTCGAAAAAATTGTACAGAAGAAAGTGTATTATTATCCTGAACAAAAATAATTTCTCTATGGAGAACAATTTGGTTTTCGCTCTAAAAAATCGGCATCACAGGCTGTATTAAATCAATTACAATACCTTTATTCGAATATAGATGGAGGAAAGCTTGTTTACTTCTTATTTCTTGACTGTGGAAAAGCATTCGAATGTGTGGACAAAAACAATTTACTATCGAAACTACACTGTTATGGCATTAGAGGAGTTGGTCAAGATTAGTTTAGATAATTCCTCAAACAGTTAGTAACTGCATAAGCTGGTCATCACGACCATTCAATCCGAAATAGAAGAAAATTCATACTTTGTTATTGTTCAAAAGCTCGTTCACAGCACAGTATCCTCTTCATTTGAACTAAGACTTGAAACTCAATCCCTGCGGAGATCCGCGAAAGTAATTCTTACAAAGCTTTGAAAATGAATCTTGAATCTTTTTTCATATCGGAGTATTAATCATGCAAGATAACCAAGTCAAATGTTTTTCCCGTATGACTCACCCTGATAGGGTTATTTTCCATGTTTAATGTCAATGATCTTCAGTCTGTAATCAAGTCAAGTACAAACGTCGACGGAAGACAAAAACACGCGAATGCCATGTGAGAAATGTTATAATGAAAAAAGAACTGAATATCAGGGAAACACGTTTCATCTATGTAGTGTCGTACTATCGGCCCCACTAGAGGTATTGTAGCAGAAGCTTTAACTTCTGTACCCTTAGGTGTAGGCTAAGGATCAGGATATGTATACGCACAGCAAGGCTCCAAATTATGTACTGATTCCGTCGGTGACAGACCTTCCTTAAAACTAGCAATGCCTGGAAGTCAAACAAAAACCTTCCGGTACTTCTAGGGGCACTGTGTAACAAGGACTTCGCCGGCCAGTTTCCGGCGGTTGCGGTCTGGGCATTTCGGACCCATCTGAACCCAAGTGCAATAAAGACATCCGGCGGCACCTGCCATGCAAGGCTCACACCGAGATACAACAATTTCCCTCCCTTTAGATGGATACATGAAAACGGAAAGCATAACTCAATAACCCATTCGTATTACAGGTTTAGTTATTCTACCTGATCTACGCGGTTCATTTTGTACAGGTGAACTGTTAACAGGCTGCAAAGTAGAAGGCTCAGCCGCCTTGCTACTGAAAGATCCCAAATTAATAGACGAATGAAGCAGCTGATTTGAATCTCTCTTCCAGATTACATTTAATGCTAAGATTTGAACATGAAAGATATTAATAGCAACTTTACCCACAATAATTCCCTTCAGCCACTTGGAACCATCTCTTAAATCCAGAGCAAGAACATGATCACCGACATCAAATTGAGTTACATACATTGGCTTAGACCTGGACACAGAGTATTTAGGATGAACTCTATCTCTAGAAGTAACAAATTTACGATTGTTCAGCGCAACAGAGGGAGCAATTTTTGTGACACTATGAGGAATGCAATGTGATTGAAATAACGCTTTTGTGAGACGTGATTTGAACGATTCGGAAGAAGAGAGTTTTTTCAACAGGTCTTTAATGACTCTTACCCCCCTCTCAGCTTGACCGTTGCTTGCCGGAGAGTAGGGCGGAGGTGTGAGGTGCTCAATGCCGTTGGAAATTTGAAAATCTTTAAGGTCTTGAGATGAAAAGTTAGAAGCATTGTCACTTACAAGCACATCACACAACCCGTTTCTGCTGAAAATCATTCTCAATGCATCGACAGTATCTGATACACTCGTGGATGGTACAATTTCGCATTCTATATATTTAGACAATGCATCTACAGCAATGAAAACAATTTTATTCTCGTAGAAAAAGTGATCAACATGAATACGTTCAAAAGGACGAGAAGGAGTGGGCCATTCTACATATTTAGACTTAGGTTTTGCTAGATTAAATTGACATTGAGGGCAAATTTTTACAATGTCTTCGATAGTTTTGTCCATTCCGGGAAACCAAATAACAGACCTGGCCAACGACTTCATGCCACAAATGCCAGGATGTCCATCATGAAATGTTTCAAGAACTAAACTCCGTAATGACTTGGGAATTAAAACCCCTTTTTTATAAAGTATACAACCTTTCACTATGGTCATCTGAGGTAGCAGGTTCTCAAATTTAGACAAATTAGGATTAGGTTTAGGAGGCATGCCAAACTTTATGTATTGTTTGAGTTGACATAGTTCACTATCCGCATCAGTGTGAGTTTTTATATTTTCACACGTAACTGGAGTTTTCTCGAGAGAGTTCACTGCAAAGATCATTTCGTACGGTTCTAGTTCTGTTACTGTTGTGGGTCGAGGAAGCCAACTAAGACAATCGCTATTTACGTTATATTTGCCTTTCGAGTAGTTGAAGATATAGTCAAACTGGGACAGTCTGTGAGCCCATCTTTGAATACGAGCGGAACAATTAAGAGGTACACCCTTGTTATGTGCAAAAAGTTTACAAAGAGGTTTTTGATCGTTATGAATCATAAATTTAGCACCAAGAAGAAATTTCTTGAATTTTTTAACACCGAAGACAACACTGAGGCTCTCTCTCTTTCGATGTTAGAATAATTTCGCTCTGCATTATTTAGAGATCTAGAAGCAAATTGAACAGAACACCAATCATGAGAAGGACCAACGCGTTGCATGAGTACGGCAGCAACCTCATAACCAGAACTATCCGTTTCAAGGAGAGTTTCATGGTTGGGATCAAACAATTATAGAGGCTTATGCGAACAAAAGATATCCTTGATTATTTGGACACTTTTATCCTGCTCTGGAGTCCACCGGAAAGGTACACCTTTCCTAAGTAGCGAATACAGAGGATGCATGACAAGAGAAAAATTGGGTACCAAACGACTGTAGAAATTACACAATCCAATGAAAACTTGCCACTGTTTGAGGTTTTTGGGAACAGGAGCATTGAGAATTGCGTCTACTTTCTCAGAATTAGGGTGAACACCTTTGTTATCGAAAACGTAGCTTAGATAAGACACACGATCAGTTAAAACTGGCAAATTTAGAAATATTTAAGCGAATTCCAGCATTTTTGAGGACAGACAACACTTTGTCAAGAACTTTCAAATGAGCATCATAGGAAGCAGGGTTGCGGAGTCGGAGTCGGGAGTCGGAGTCGCCGGAGTCGCATGTTTTAGGGTGGAGTCGGAGTCGGAGTCGCTTTTCTGAATGTGTGTGGAGTCGGAGTCGGAGTCGCTTTTCTGAATGTGTGTGGAATCGGAGTCGGAGTCGGAGTCGCATTTCCGAATGTGGTGGAGTCGGATTCGGAGTCGGAGTCATTCATTCGGATGTGGTGGAGTCGAGGTTGGAGTCGCTATTTATTGGTGTCTTCGATTCAAATTTTTGCAAAAATTATTCATAATTGTTTAAAACCGAAAGTAAACAAAACAGAGTTAAAATACATTACTGAAAAGCAACAAAAATACGCAATGTTTTTATTGATCATTTTATTCGAGGTTCGAAACAGCGTATTTACACCTATCACTTAATACGATCAATGGTCATTGATATCAATGGTCATTGTGGGTTCGCAACTTCGCACACATATTTATGTAATACCCACGAGTGCGAGGTATAATTTTCGTACTGGAGCAATAATGCACATATTACAGTGAAAAAAACGGAATTCGTTATTGAAAGCAACGCACATTCATTCTGTTTGTTTCTGTTTCTCTCATTCCCCCTTCAATTAATACAAAGGATCTAGAAACTAGTAGTTAATGTGTTGCAAGTTACTTGCAGAACTGGTCAGCTGATGCAATACATTGTACTCACATAAAGAGTGGTAACTCTGTACGCTCCTACTGTGTCTATATTCTATACCAGTGGTTCCTTAAAACGATTTTTGCTAGTCTTTCTTTTGATGTTGCTTTGGTGTATTGATTTATAATGACTAGTCTTTGCAGTAACCAAAAGTTATGTTGTGATCATAAATATTTCTAGTCTTTAGGTTATGATAAATTGATAATGACTAGTCTTTGCCAAAAACCTGAAGCTTGGTCTGATATATAAAGAGTTCTAGTTTTCAGGTTACGAAATGGCTTTTGATAATGAAAATTCAATTATTTCATTTTCATGTTAATAACTGCAATATTAGTTGATTTTTTCAGCTATATGTAGTGCCTATGTACTTCAAATTTATTTCTTTGTTCTGTCTACTTCCTTGCTTAAGGTCAAGTTGACATGCATTAATAATGAAAATTTCTGCTCATTTCTAAAGTTGTTCCATGAAATTTGTTTGGTTTATCAAGAGTTTTGTTGTATTTTGTCATTTCATTTTCATGTTTAATTTTTATCTGCTGATCACTCCAAAGTTTTTAAGTAAGCATACGCTGAAATGGAGATTTTCATAATTATGTTTTCACAATTTTCAAAATTGAAATAGTGTCTGTTTCTCAGCATTATATACTTAATGACTTTTTCTTAAGAAAGTTTTTGAAATTTTGTATGGTAATCAAAATCGGTACTGGAACACTTGAAAAAATTAAAAACAATGTAAAAGAGCTGCAATGAAAATAATATCACAACACTAGCAAATACCTCACTTAGTTACACTCATATTGTAACTGAAAGCAATGCACTATCTCTGCTGCAGTGATTGTTGCATTTCTGCGATCGTACAAATTTTCTTGCTGAAAACGTTCCAAAAAGCATCAAAAATACAAAGTGAAAAGAACGTGGGCGTTTATTAAAATAAGGAAGTGTCAAATACATAATAAAAAGTCAAACGAGAATAAAAGACAGTATCATATTACACACAGAGAAGCTAAAATTGTTTTTTATTCGTAAACAAAATGTTCCGAAAATGTTAAGCCCCAGCGACGAAAGCAGAACAACTTTGGCCTATTGTAGCCGAGATATAAAATTGTTTGAGCTGCAATATGTCACTTTTTCTGCATTGTTACTCTGTATAGTGTAGATACAGAGAAAAAAAGGCGGAGTGCAAATCTTGCCTACCTTATCTGCATGTGTGGATGAGCAAAATTTTGGGGATTTTGAGCATTTGAATTGAATCAACTATTGTAATTTCGTTAAATCAGAGCATACTTATGAACAGAAAAAACTGTTGATGCTTATCTATGCTTATCAGGGGATGCACTGCCTACTTTGCCTACTCAGAAGACTCCTGTCAGTTATATATATGTATATATGTTTATAATAGTGTACACGGCCCGTCATAAATGACGTGATTCGATATTGTCGTTAAACAAATCTTCCAGATGTGGATGACATATAAATAAATCCATCCTAATAGTAGCCACGATTAAAATATTCTTGTGCTTGTGCACTGGTGAAACTCGTATCACAGATACGATCATTAAGCATCCTTTCAGAGCGTGAAAGGGACCGACCAACCAACCAAGCAGGACCAACCAATTTTATTTGTTCAGTACTGAATTCAACATTGTAATAACATAGAGGTTATGCACAGGAAATACCCAAATCTATTTATTCATTTATTTGCTTAAGTAGACACTTGGCATTTTATTTGATAAGAATAATCAACACTAAATAGAGCGTTTTTTGTGCGGGCAAATTTCAATCATAGGTACAAAAATTCAAAATAAATCGATTTTCACGAATGACAAAATGCCAAAACGCCTTAGTTTTCGAGTTATAAGGACTTAAAGAAACTTTAAAACTCAAAGAAGGAGATCTCATGCGCGCCAATGTTAACGCTACTCTAAATAGCTCCGACCGCACTAAAGCAATTTTTTGTTATTTTTACCATAAAACTTGCAAGCATTTTACAATTACGAAAATTTGCAAATAAACATTCGTTAGGAAATTAACACTGAGTCATCAATGATAAACGTTAGTGCTATTTCATTAAATTAATACAACGTGCAAACATTATTCAATGCTTAATAGCTTGAAACTGCAGATACTTTTCCAAACCGTAAATGCTTGCGTTCTCATTGTAAAAATATCAAAAACCAGTTTTAGTAGGGTAGGAACTTCAAGACTTCACCTTCACCTTTTTCACCTTTTCACCCATCAAGACTTCACCTTTTTCACTTTAAATTAATCTAAGTCAAGGTCAATTTAATCCAAGTCAAGATCAGTTTAATCTAAGTCAAATTCAAATTAAAGCAGTCCTAAGTTAAGTTAAGAATTGCCGTAATCACTTGTTAATTTGAGCTTATTTTGTTTTAAACATGCCTTTATTTTATGTAATGAGCAAGATAATCGTTTTTCTTTTCAGCAAGGAATACATAAAATTTCCGCCGGTGTCCGGTATTGCAATCTAAAGACAAGCTGTCGTGCATGAAATGTGCTAAGTATCCAGCATCACGAGGCAGAGTGTGATTCAGATCTTTGAGCGGCGTAAAAGATACCAGTCAATTATAAAAACTTCTTATTAAACTACTCACTAAAGTTCTTTTAAAATTCTACATTTATGGCAGTTTGCATTCATTCAAATTTTTATGTTCATAAGGTAATTTTATGTTACACATATACATAGTAGTAGCGAGGAATTATTTACACTCAAATAGAGATTTATTTGCATGAAATTTCACTTTATCACATGTATCAAATCATATATACGTGCTACTAAATAAGATTTTCATTGGACGATATGTAGATTTAATCCATTAAAAAATATAGCAACAAAGTCCTTTTTCGCTCGTCCAATAGATTTTCGTAAAAAGAAGTTACAATTTATCTCATCGACAGAGATGATATATTTGCCTTGGCCTATTAATTTGAGGAGATGACAACATTTTTATTGCTAATGCAGGAATGTATCTGTGTAATGTACTCCTATCAATCGAATTCAAACGGAATCGTACAAAAGTATTTAGTGAATCGCGTTTGTATATTTCTCTTAAAAATGAAATCTACACAACGTCCCATAGTTCTCTTATGTATTCGCATGTATATGATTTCATACATGTGATAAAGTGAAATTTCAAATATGTAAACCTCTATATGGGAGTGAAAACATCCCCAATACTGCTATGTGTAACATGAAATTACATTTTGAACATAGATATTTGAATGGATGCATACTAACATTAATGCAGAATTTAAAATAACTTCAATGAGTCGTACAAAACAAAGTGAACTGGTTATACCATATATTTGACAGGTATCTTTTACGCCGCACAAAGATCTGAATTACACTCCGCCTCCTGATGCTGGATACTTAGCACATTTTACGACAGCTTGCCTTAAATTGTAACACAGGCGAAGGTTTTATGTATTCCTTGCTAAAAGGAGAAACAATTGTCTTTCTCATGACATCCAAAAGAAATATATTTAATGCAAAAAACGCTCTAATTAGTGAGTGATTGTGTCAATTCCTTACTCAACCTAAAGTGGGATTAATTTGAATTTGACTTGGATTAAATTGAACTTGACTGAGAATAATTTGAACTTAACTTGGATTAATTCGAACTTGACTTGGATTTATTCGAATTTGACTTGCATTACAATGAAATTGACTTGGATTAAATTGAACTTGACTGAGAATAATTTGAACTTAATTTGGATTAATTCGAACTTGACTTGGATTTATTCGAATTTGACTTGGATTACAATGAATTTGACTTGGATTACAATGAATTTGACTTGGATTAAAATGAACTTGACTTAGATTAATTTGAAGTGAAAAAGGTAGCGCTAACATTGGCACGCACGTGGTATCATACTTTAGGTTTCAAAGTTCCTTTGAGTCCTCACAACTCTAAAACTAAGGAATTTTGGGCATTTAATCATTCGTGAAAATTGATTTATTTTGAGTTTTCAACCTACGGTGGAAATTTGTCCGCACAAAAAAAAACTAAATATATATATTGAAACGCTAGGTGTCTCCCACAATTTATAAATAAAATGTGTTTTTGTACTTAATTTCCCCTATGTTTTTACAATGGGAATTAGCTTGATTGGATGGTATCATGAATACCATTCAAATGATGTGAAAAACTTAACATCTGCTCACTTTTGTTTATAAATGAAAAAATTTGTTTGAAAATTAAAACCATTGTTGAGAAAATGTAGTTTACCATGGAAAAAAGATATGGCAAATTTGTTAAAAACTTCTTTGCTAATAATGATTTTAAAAATATTACACAGTTATTGCTTGCTTGGTTGGTGTGTACGTCTGTGATGTTCTTAAGGATGCTAATTGACCATATCAGTGATAAGAGTTTCACCAGTGCACATGTACAAAAAAATATTTTAATTGCGGGTACCATTAGGGTGGATCTATTTGTTGGTCATCTACATCTTGGGACTTTTTTAATGAAAACTATCGAATCCAGTCATTTTTGAAGAATCGTGTACACTAGTAGATATATATTAGTAAAACTTGATTTTTAACATTCTATTGCCAATTTAAAAGTCGTTCGTAAATAAAAATCATCATAACCATATGTACAGGTTGCAATACCTGGAAGCAGTAATTTTCATCTTATAAATTGTAAATAGGTGGAGTTGGAGTCACAAAATTGTGATTAGATGGAGTCGGTGTTGGAGTCGCAAAATTTTAGAAAGGTGGAGTCGCAGTCGGAGTCGGAGTCGCAAAATTCTGAAAAGGCGGAGTAGGAGTCGGAGTCGGAGTCGCACATTTATTCCTCCGACTCCGCAACCCTGATAGGAAGAGGTCAAAATTAGTAGATCATCCTGGTACACGATGATGTTATCGATGCCAGAAAGAGTCCTATTCGTGAACACTTGAAAAATGCCAGGGCTTGCACGCAATCCATAAGGTAAGTAATTGTACATAAATAGACTTTCCGAGGTGTTGATGGTCGTAAACTTTTTTGACTCTTCGTCCAACGGAATTTGCAGAAATGCATTTGACAAATCAAATTTGGAGAAAAACTTCGCGTCTCCGACTTGAGATATTAGATCATCAATGACAGGTAGAACAGATTGAACTGGATTCAGAAAATTGTTAATGGAGGCTGAAAAATCTCCACACTGCCGTCAGACTTTAGAACATTAAAGGTAGGAGATGCCCATTGGCTATCATACACTTTAGAAATTTTACCCATTCTCTGCAAGCGCTCCAGCTCGGTTTTGACAGAGTCTTTTAGTCTTACAGGAACAGGGCGTGCTTTACAAAATACAGGAACTGCATTAGGCAACACATCAAGA
>JACJUY010001017.1:122619-139681 GCA_014220935.1 Platorchestia sp. MABIK | reverse complement strand
AAACTAGGACCATCCGAACACACCGCCCGAACCCCGATGAAATCGGCAAAAAAAAACAAAATCCCACCGGCCCACAGTACAGGCTCAAAATAAAAAGCCACGCGAGGCGTATGTGGGAAGAATTTCCCACAGAATTTTTGTATCTAGGATACGACACGAATGGTTATAACTACTTCTCTTGCGGCTCAAAAACACTGTATTTTGAGTATTTATTACTCTAATAAGGAAATTAAGTTACCTTTGGAATTAGCTTAAGCATAGAAACCAGGGTTGCGGAGTCGGAGGAATAAATTAACGACTCCGACTCCACCTTTCTAGAATTTTGCGACTCCGACTCCGACTCCACCTTTCCAGAATTTTGCGACTCCGACTCCGACTCCACCTTTCCAGAATTTATCGACTCCGACTCCGGCTCCGACTCCACCTTTCTAAAATTTTGCGACTCCAACACCGACTCCACCTAATCATAATTTTGTGACTTCAACTCCACCTATTCACAATTTATAAGATGAATATTACTGCTTGCAGGTATTGCAACCTGTACGTATGGTTATTATGATCTTTGTTTACGAACGACTTTTAAATGGGCAATAGAATCTTAAAAATCAAATTTTACTATTATGTATCTACTAGTGTACACGATTCTTCAAAAAGACAGGATTCGGAACCTTTCTTTAAAAAACTATCAAGATATAGATGACAAACAAATAAATCCACCCTAATAGTACCCGCGATTAAAATATTTTTGTTCTTGTGTACTGGTGAAACTCTTATCACCGATACGGTCAATTAGCATCCTTATGAACGTCACAGACGTGCACACCAACCAAGCAACAACTGTGTATTATATTTCAAATTATTATTAGCAAAGAAATTTTCAACAAATTTGCCATACCTTTTTTCCACGATAAGCTTCACTTTCTCAACAATGGATTCAATTTTCAAGCAAAATTTGTTACTTATGAACAAAAGTGAGCAGATGTTAGGTTTTCAGAAATCATTCGAATGGTATTTATGATACCATCCAATCAAGCTGATTCCCATTGTATTAATTAACATAGGGGAAATTGAATACAAAAACACATACTTATTTATAAATTTATGGAGACACCTAGAGTTTCAATATAAATATACAGTTTTTTAGTGCGGACAAATTTCCACGGTAGGTTGAAAACTCAAAATAAATCAATTTTCACGAATGATTAAATGCCTATAACTCCTTAGTTTTAGAGTTGTGAGGACTTAAAGAAACTTTGAAACCTGAAGTATGAAACGCGCCAATGTTAGCGCTACCTTTTTCACTTCAAATTAATCCAAGTCAAGTTTGTTTTAATCCAAGTCAAGTTCGAATCAATCAAGTTAATTTCGAATTATTCCAAGTCAAGTTCAAATAATTCTCAGTCAAGTTCAATTTGATTCAAGTCATTTTCAAATTAATCAAACTTTAAGTTGAGTTAAGAATTGACACAATCACTCATTAATTAGAGCGTTTTTTGCTTTAGATATGTTTCTATTGGATGTGATAAGAAAGACAATCATTTTTCCTTTTAGCAAGGAATACACAAAACTTTCGCCTGTGTTACAATCTGAAGACAAGCTGTCGTAAAATGTGCTAAGTATCCAGCATCAGGAGGCAGAGTGTGATTCAGATATTTGAGCAGCTTCAAAGATACCAGTCAAATATATAACATAAACAGTTCACTTTGTTTTGTGCGACTCATTGAAGTTATTTTAAATTCTGCATTAATGTTAGTTTGCATTCATTCTAATATTTATGTTCAAAATGTAATTTTATGTTACACATAGCAAGCAGTATCGGGTATGTTTTCACTCTCATTTAGAGATTTCCATATTTGAAATTTCATTTTATCCCATGTATGGAATCATATACAGTACATGCAAATACATAAGAGAACTATTGGACGTTATGTAGATTTAATCTTGAAGAGAAATATACAAACGCGATTCACTGAGTACTTGTTTACGATTCCGTTTGAATACACTCGATAGGAGTACATTACCCAAATACTTTCCGGCATTAGCAATAAAAATGATGCCATCCCTTCAAATTAATAGGCCAAGGCAAATATATCATCTCTGTCGATGCGATAAATTGTAACTTCATTTTGCGAAAATCGTTTGGACGAGCGAAAAAGGACTTTGTTGCTATATTTTTGTATGGATTAAATCTACATATCGTCTAATGATAATCTTATTTAGTAGCGTGTATATATGATTTGATACATGTGATAAAGTGAAATTTCAGGCATATAAATCTCTATGTGAGTGTAAATAATTCCTCGATACTACTACGTATATGTGTAACGTTAAATTACCTTTTGAACATAAAAATTTGAATGGATGCAAACTGCCTTAAATGTAGAATTTCAAAGGAACTTTAGTGAGTAGTATGATAAAAAGTTTTTATAATTAACTTGTATCTTTTACGCCGCTCAAAGATCTGAATCACACTTTGCCGCCTGATGCTGGATACTTAGCACATTTTACGACAGCTTGTCTTTAGATTGCAACACCGGACACCGGCGGAAATTTTATGTATTTCTTGCTGAAAAGGAAAACGATTGTCTTGCTCATTACATAAAATAAAGGCATGTTTAATACAAAAAACGCGCAAATAAACGAGTGATTACGTCAATTCTTAACTTAACTTGGGAATGCTTTAATTTGAATTTGATTTGGATTAAATTGATCTTGACTTGGATTAAATTAACCCTGACTTAGATTAATTTGAAGTGAAAAAGGTGAAGTCTTGATGGGTGAAAATGTGAAAAAGGTGAAGTCTTGAAGTTCCTACCCCACGAAAATAGGTTTTTGATATTTTTAAAATGAGAACTGCAAGCATTTTACGGTTAGAAAAGTATCTGCAGTTTCAAGCTATTAAGCATTGAATAATGTTTGCACGATTTATTAATTTAATGAAATAGCTACTAAAGTTTATCATTAATGACTTAGTGTTCATTTCCTAACGAACGTTTAAATTGCAAATTTTTCGTAATTGTAAAACGCTTGCAGGTTTTATCGTAAAAAAACAAAAAACTGCTTTAGTGCGTTCGGAACTATCAAGACTAGCGTTAACATTGGAGCGCACGAGATCTCCTACTTTGAGTTTTAAAGTTTCTTTAAGTCCTTATAACTCGAAAACTAAGGCACTTCGGTATTTTATCATTCGTGAAAATCGTTTTATTTTGAATTTTTGTACCTATGATTGAAATTTGCCAGCACAAAAAAAACACCTTATATAGTGTTGATTATTATTATCAAATAAAATGCCAAGTGTCTCCTTGAACGAATGAATGAATAAATTGATTTGGGTATTTCCTGTGCATAACTTCTATGTTATTACAATGTTCAATTCAGTACAGAACAAATAAAATTGGTTGGTCCGTCTTGGTCGGTTGATCTGTCCCTTTCACTCTCTGAAAGGATGCTTAATGATCGTATCTGTGATACGAGTTTCACCAGTGCACAAGCACAAGAATATTTTAATTGTGGCTACTATCAGAATGGAATTATTATTTGTCATTCACATCTGGAAGATTTGTTTAATTAACGACAATATCGAATCGCGTCATTTATGACAGGTCGTATACACTTTTATATACAGTACATATATACATATACATTACTGACAGGTGTCTTCTGAGTAGGCAAAGTAGGCAGTGCATCCCCTTATGAGCGTAGGTAAGTAGCAACAGTTTTTTCTATTCCTAAGTATGCTTCGATTCAACGGAATTACAATAGTTGAATCAATTACCATGCTCAAAATCCCCAAAAGTATGCTATATCATTCATGTAGATAAGGTTGGCAAGATTTGCACACCGCCTTTTCTTCTCTGCATCTACACTATGCAGGGTAACAATGCAAAAAAGGTGACATATTGTAGCTCAAACAATTTTAAATCTCGGCTACAATAGGCCAAAGTTGTTCTGCTTTCTTCGCAGGAGCCTGACATTTTCGGAACATTTTGTCTACGAATGAAAGCCACTTTTAGCTTCTCTGCGTGTAATATGATACTGTTTTTTATTCTCGTTTGACTTTTTACCATGCATTTAACACTTTCACATTTCAATAAATGCCCATGTTCTTTTAATTTTGTATTTTTGGTGCTTTTTGGAACGTTTTCAGCAAGAAAATATGTACGATCACATAAATCCAACAATCAATGCAGCATAGATAGTCCATTGCTTTCAGTTACAATATGTGTGTGACTAAGTGAAGTATTTGCTAGAGTTGTGATATTATTTTCATTGCAGCTCTTTCATATTGTATTTCATTTTTTCAAGTGTCCCAAACCGATTTTGATTACCTTACAAAATTTATAAAACTTTCTTAGGAAAAGTCATTAATTTTATAATGCTGAGAAACAGACACTATATCAGTTTTTAAAATTGTGAAAACACAATTATGAAAATTTCCATTTCAGCGTATGCTTACTTAGAAACTGGGGAGTGATCAGAAGATAAAAATTAAACATGAAAATGAAATGATAAAATGCAATATAACTCTTGAAAAACCAAACAAATTTCAAGGAACAACTTTAGAAATGAGCAGAAATTTTCATTATTAATGCATGTTAACTTGACCTAAAGACAAGGAGGTAGACAAAATAAAGAAATAAATTTGAAGTACATAGGTACTACATATAGCTGAAAAAATCAACTAACATTAGAGTTACTAACATGAAAATAAGATAATTGAATTTTCATTTTCAATAGCCATTACGTAATCTGAAAACTAGAACTCTTTCTGTATTAGACCTTTGCTTCAGGTTTTTGGCAGACTAGTCATTATCAATATATCATAACCTAGAGACTAGAAATATTTATGATCACAACATAATTTTTGGTTACTGCAAATTCTAGTCATTATCTATCAATACACCAAAGCAGCATCAAAAGAAAGACTAGCAAAAATCGTTTTAAGGAATCACTGGTATAGAATATAGACACAGTTAGAGCGTACAGAGTTACCATCCTTGATGTGAGTACAATGTATTACATCAGCTGAGCTATTCTGCAAGTAACTTGCAACACATTAACTACTAGTTTCTAGATTCTATGTATTAATTGAAGGGGGAATGAGAGAAACAGAAACAAACAGAATGAATTTGCGTTGCTTTCAATTACTAATTCCGGCTTTTTCACTGTAATATATGCATTTTTGCTCCTGTACGAAAATTATATCTCGCAATTGTGGGTATCACATACATATGTGTGCGAACCCACAATGACCATTGATCGTTTTAAGTGATAGGTATAAATACGCTGTTTCGAACCTCGAACAAAATAATAAAAGAAAAAATTGCGTATTTTCGTAGCTTTCCAGTAAAGTATTTTAACTCTGTTTTGTTTACTTCCGGCTTTAAATAATTATGAATAATTTTTGCAAAATTAGAATCGAAGACACCAAAAAAAGCGACTCCAACCTCGACTCCACCACATCTGAATGAACGACTCCGACTCCGACTCCACCACATTCGGAAATGCGACTCCGACTCCGACTCCACACACATTCAGGAAAGCGACTCCGACTCCGACTCCGACTCCACCCTAAAACATACGACTCCGGCGACTCCGACTCCCGACTCCGACTCCGACTCCGCAACCCTGATAGAAACTCCACTCGTACGAAAATTTGTTGAAGAAAGGTATTGAAATAAAATCCACATCTTATAAATTATGACCAGATTGAGTTGGATTCACAAAATTGTGAATTGGCGGAATCGGTGTTGGAGTCGCCAAATTCTGGAAAAGTGGAGTCGGAGTCGGAGTCGGAGTCGCCAAATTCTGAAAAGGTGGTGTCGGAGTCGGAGTCGCCAAATTCTGAAAAGGTGGAGTCGGAGTCGCCAAATTCTGAAAATGTGGAGTCGGAGTCGCCAAATTCTGGAAAGGTGGAGTCGGAGTCGCCAAATTCTGGAAGGATGGAGTCGGAGTCGGAGTCGCAAATTCATTCCTCCGACTCCGCAACCCTGGTATTAAGACGGTGTAATTTAGTTTTTCTTCTTGTTTTTCATTGTTTTTATACATGTTCTTTTGTGAACTGATTTTGTAAAGTGATGATTTGCATCTGGACTCCGAATCGTTTGCCTAATAAATATGATTGACTTTCTCGACATATTCTTCGCATCCCAGTTTTCAGATTGTTCACGCGGAATGACCGGCACTTTTTGAATAAACTGCAACATAAGGTTGAGACCGTTAAAATGAACACTTTTCCCTCAACAGCCGAGTGGTCAAAAATGCTTCCTAAGAGAATTCCACGGCCTTGAAATTTCAATCGTGTTAAAGGAAAGTTTGTATTTTGAGAGCAGCTGGGAATGAAATGTTGAAATTAGGAAAGCATTTCCGGTTTGGAAACAAAAAATAACATAACAGCCTTCAATATTATGGCTACACAACCAGATTCTCTAATTAGGTGAGATGATCAAAAGAGATGTTCGACACATATCCGTTTAGAATGCAAGCGTCCAAACGCCGGTGCAATGACTGCCAGACCCTATAGAAGACTGCAGGAGTTTCTTAAATCGAAAACAGCAGTTTCCGATCGATCGAAGACAGCAGTTTCCGATCGATCGAAGACAGCAGTATCCTACAATTCTTTCGATTTCGTCTTCAGAATGAATCTGTGTTTCGTACACCGAACTCATCAAATATCCTCAACCGTAGACAGGAGACCTTGGTGGTCAAGAAAAAATTTCAAATCCTTGTAACTCTTTAACGAAGGTTTTCCGACGTCACAGTTGATCAAAATGTGTCTATTTCAACAGTGTCAACCTTATATTAAAGTTTGTTAACAAAGTGCTGGTCACCCTGTACATACAGTGTGTGTTGATTTATCACAAACAAAACAGCTTATTTCACGACGTACCTAATCCCCAGTATTAGCGGGAATTTACTGCAAACTGTAAAAGTTTAAGCAATTTGTAGTGCTTGAGTTTGATACATCTGCTTGAAGGTGTCTAAATGAACATGAAAGAATGTACTTGCTTTCAACCGCTTACTAAGCTGGTATATTTTTGAAGAGGAATTTCTTCTGGTTCATACCATGGGTCATCCTCTTGAGGGGTATTTTGCTGCGAGTTCTTTCGACAGCTGAGCCTCCATCATTTCACTCACTCTTCATGATTGAGGACAGTCCAGGACTTCTTACAAGTCGATCTGAAAATTAATGACATGTATATTGCATAAGCGTCCAAGAAATAATTCACATGTTTCAACTTTGAAATTAAAATCTTGCACTACGAATATACCTGGGACTAGGTAAGTAATACAGTATGTAATGCCTAACACAGAATGTCCTCCAAGTAAGTAATGAGTAAGGAATCGTCTTTGAAATGTAATGCACATTAGGTGGCTAAGGAGATATTGTCCTTTTACCTCCTGAACAAATTACAATGTTTGCGATTTGGCGAAAATTAGAAAGTTTTATTGCATACAATTTGAGAAAAGTTAAACACGCAATAGTTAATAATTGAGAAGAGTGTCTAAATCACAGTTGATTTGAAAAATAAACTCAACCCTGGGCGGTGGAAAGATTTAGCCTTCAAAATTAAAATTTTACACTTTGACCGCGATGTTTTGAACCAAAGTTCAATGTTCAATTAAAAGTTAAAGCCTTCATGTAGTGTGTAATTTTGAAAAAAGCAAACATTGACTGGATCGTTTCTTCATTTAGCTCTGTTTAAGTATTCATGAAAATTGAGTTTGTGACAACTGGTCGGTCAGCAGCATTATGAACATTCCCTCCGTGTACCCGTCGGCTCATATCGTTGAGTCGTAGCTAGAGGAAATATTAAATAACGATTTAAAAAATAAATTATTATTAGACAGTGTGGTTTTTAATAAAATCATCGTCACTCTCGTCAGTGAATGCCATTTGTGAGTAGAAAAATACTGATGAACCAAATTGAATAAAAATATAACAGAACATATTCATCTTTCCTAGAAAGATATAAGAGCAAAAACTCTTTCATCCAATATGGTATTATTAAACATATTAACCTGCATTTTGTGCTCTTAAGAGTCAAGTCAGATATAGAGAAGCCGAGGTTAGGTCGGAGTTCAAGAGGGATTTATTAACTAGGTTATACAACAATTGGAAAAGTGCAAAACTTTCGGGTCGTTATCTTAAAACGATGATTCAAAGATTCTGAGTGTGACCTAGAATTTGAATGAGGAGGTTTTGTGACGGTCTATTTCAGTGGTTTTCATTGCGCCGCTCGCGAGCCGTTGGCGGCTCGCGATGACTCAATTGGCGGCTCGCTATCGAAAAATGTTTTAATTAATTTATCAATATATAATTTAAATAAAATACGCCAACTTGCAGTAGCTGCAGCTCTCTCAATCAATGCGTTTAACCGAAGTGGCTTTCCAGCAAAAATTAGTGAAGAACACTGGTCTGTATATTGTGACGAACACTGGTCTGTAGAAAATACATAAATGATCAGAGAAGTAGGCCTTGCTTGTCTGGATGTGCTGCCAATAAGTGAGTCATTGCAGACTTCACATGTAAATTCGTTATTAACGTTAGAGCGTGCATCAGAAGGTAGAGAGTCCTTGTACTGTTCTTAAAGAAATTCTTGTTCCGAGAGTTTTTCGGACTAAATTTGAAATCTATTTGGAGGGAATGATGAGAGAGATAGGCTCTGAGAGCAGATACAAAGTCTGTGCCATTTTCGCTTACATATGAAAACACGATCGCTTACTCTTTTGCAAGAGCGTGAACTTGGGCACGTTTTGCGCAAGTTCTGTTATGGAATACTTCCAGCAGTCTGTTACATATTATATAGGATACCCATTGTTTGAGAAAGAAGTTAGGTTAGGATATGATGAGCTCTGTATAGTGAGGTTCTGATGGCATTAATTTAATTAAATAATGGCATTAATTTTGTATGGGTATGGTGTTACACTGAAATATCTCGTACCGAGACCAGTGAATGTTTTTTCTGTAAATACACACTGGAAGTCAACCCAGTTGCATAACGAGTGACCAGAACATCGAGAAAGGGGAGCTTTCTGGCATTTTATTCTCCTGTTGTGAAATTATATTGCTATGAGCAGTGTTTAGAAAATTTTAAAAATTATCCATGATGTGTTTACTCAAAAATAACAAAAGTATCATCTAAGTTCCGTTTGTAAAATTTTGGCTTAGATGTGGCCTTAGATATAATTTCAAAACTCTACATTCTAAATTGCACAAAAGAATTTTTACCATGGTTGTAAGCGGGTTACCGTACATAAGTCATGTATTTGGTTGTAAATGTTATTGAAGTGGAAATACGTTTTAGAAACTCAAAGAATCAAAAATATTCAAACATTTTTTCACGAAATTATGAATCTTTTTCATATGACTCTTTCCTTAATAGATAGCATTCCATAACTTCTCATGACAATTCGATCTTAAAATTGATGTTTTAAATATTACAAAAACGTCTAAATAATAACAATTCAATGATGCACTAGTGACGCAGAATCTGACTTTCGGGCAGAGAATTCAGTGCTGGGTGAACAAAGAAGAGTCCAGTTACGCCAATCGCTTAGGGATAATCTAGCATTAAAACAATACGCATGCTCATACAGCTCGCATGACTCATGGACAGGGTTAGACGTAAGGCTGAGAAAGGGTCCCCATCCTTCTGACTCTACCGACATTTCAACATCACAGCGTCATTTTTTCTAGATTCTCGACATGCATATCAGGGCCATGAATTCCAGGCACGAATTCCATCAGCCATGAATTTGAGAGTCCAATTCACAAGTGAGCGAATCGAAAGATTTGCTATCTAGGTTTCTTGAATTAATGGCACAAAAGAAATCATTGACACACATGAGGAATGTATTAGGTTTAAGAATATCGATATATTGGAAGAATATAGAACGACATTCAATTATTCATTTGGAAAATTGGTCTTCACTTGATTTTGAGCGACAATGAAAACACAAGGACTGAGAAGGTCGGTTATCAAAGCTTTGCGAGCTTAGTTTGCTCTCCCAAGATAAACGTCACTCAAGCATGAGTTCTCCAATCACCATGTAGTTGCGCTTCTTATGTAAGGAACTGAAATAACAACAGCACGTGATGGTTTATTCCCCTAACATTAGTAAATGAATTTTTCGGGACCTCCATGATAGGTAGATGGACTCAATATAAGTATACTGCAGCACATACATAGGTACACGGTTCGCAATAATTTTGAAACTATATATCAGTTTAGGAATTAAATTGGTGAATAATCCCGTTGCGAGAAATTGAGAAAGAGTCACAAAGTATTTCATTAACCCTTCATAATTTCTAAACATTAGGTGCACTTCTTCGGAGTGTTAGACTATACAAATAAATTGTGATAACTATTATGAAGTATAATAGCGACGTCAAGAGATAAGTCTCCTACGAAAAAGAAAACCATTTGGCAAATAATGAAGAAAAACTCAATTATAGAAATCTCTATTGTTGTACGTAGGTCTCAAAGGGATTTTCAGCGTGTGATAAGCAGGCATAGAAGATTTAAAACGTTAGATGGGAAACCAAAAGCCTACAAAAACTTCAGCACGGGAAAATGTTATGATTGTTTTAATGGCTTCATTGATTTGGCCACAGCAGCATCAATTTCTCGCAAGTTCAGAAAACAGTTTATTGCGGGTTACAAAGTGTAGGATGGTAATCCACTCCTTTCAGAGTAACACCAAAAAGCTCGTTTCGATTTGGCCACAGCGCATGTTCTTGAATGATACACATAGAGAAAGAGTTGACTTCAATGATGAGTCAAATGTCAACGCATACGGATCGAAAGCTTCAATTTATGTGGAGTGAAGAACAGGTCAACGATTTCCCCTCAATGAGTTAGAAAAAATTTAGTTTGCGGGGATAGGGGGGGACGTAACCAGTGACGGGCGCTAAATACATTGAATGTATTTAAATAGTAAATATACTGATTAATGTATTGAAATACCAAATAAATCAATTTTACTTAAATTATTTTTCAAATACATTAGTAGCAAAAAAAAAAAATCCCCATTCAAAAAGTAGGATGCTATGACATTCAAATGTAATAAAATGCCCTAGAAGTCGCTCAATTTATTCGGGCCCACAGGTAGCTATACTCTAGTGTGACCATTGTACTAGATTTAAGAAACATTCTACCTCTGTATCACCTGTGGTAAATAAATTGTTTAAATTGTTTAAAAATAACTGTCAGATTTGCGTCAATGTTTTGCCGCTTGCAAAGTTCAACTATAAATGAAATAGCAAATAGAGTCACTTTTGAAATAGACATTTTTACTTAGCAAGTTTAATATGTTAGAACTAAAAATATACACGAAAGATGAACGTTTCGACCACAAGGGTCATCTTCAGCATCTGAGGAAACACAGTTATTTTCATAGAGTTAGAAAATATATATATATATATATACATATGTATGGTTAACATTTGTGATTGCTAGCAGGAAATTTGCAAGGAAAAGGAAGACTGAGTTTCATTTAAAACCGGTTTGCTGTTCATGATAAAAAGAGACTCAAATACGAAGATCTGTTTGACTAGAAGAGGTTGCAATTATCTGGAAATCGTTTAAACGAACAGGCAAGTCGGACTTTCTGCATGGGCACGCCCAGAGGATTGAGGGGGAGAAGCAAGAGGCCTATTTGTTCGAAAGCTTCGTCTGGCATGTTCTGCTACATGAATACGCAAAGCCCTTTTTGTGGACCCTACGTACTCAGACGCACACAGTCCGCAACGATACTTGTAGATGACTGAAGAGAGCAAAGCCTTCGGAAGCTTATTTTTGTAATTGAAAAAAGAATTGATTTTGCACGAGTTCACTAAAATTATCCGAAAATTAACATGCATGAAATGTTTTGATAAAAGCGTCAGTAAATCTTTTTTCAATTTTTCAGATTGGTAACCGAAAAAGGGTATAACAAAATTTAAATCTTTTTTCCTTACTGTTGTCATGGGTAAGTGGTCACAAAATTTTTGAATTTAAAAACTTCTTGATTGAGGAATGTATGAGCCAAGCGGGGAAACCACTATTTCGGTAAAAAATTATCAAAAATTCAACTTCACTATGAAACAACAGAAAACTTGGACATACACCATACGCTCTACATAACAGAGTTTCAATACTATCCAATTTGAAACGAAAATTACAAAAACTATAGAAACTCAAACCCAACCAAGTAAATGTTTGCTTGCGCCAGACAGTGCTATGAAATTTGTTATTTTGACGAGTAATCATAGAATCCAAAAATGGGAGACCGTTTTCTTTTTCAAGTTCCATGGTAAACTTAAATATTCGGATGTTGAGAATTCAAGTAAGACTAAAAAAGGCTACAGTGAGAACTATCTCTAAATAAAAGGAATGTATCATCGATGTAACGTTAATAAAATCCAATCTTATGTTCAACCGGGCACATTTCCAACCATCTTTTTTCGTGAAAGGCCATGATCATATTAGCAAAGGTGGGTCCTAACGGGAGGCCCACTCTTAGCCCGTTTAACTGCTGATAAAAAAAATATTGTCATAAATAAAAAATGAATTTAGAACAGAGAGTTGAGCAAAATTTTGAACAAAGATTTGGTTAAGCCAATAACAGAATCGGTATGAGAAAACAAATTATCTAAACAAATCTCTATGGTCTCATGTAGCGGAATGTTGGTAAATAAATTCTCGTGTCCTTCTAAAATTCTCTTTTCCTCTGTTGAAATAAGTTGCGGAAGTCGAATTGTACAACGCTATTGGGTAAAATCTAATAACGATAATTTCAAGAAATTCAACATTCAATATAAGATCTATATTAAAAAGGATTATTTTTCCAATTCACATAATTGAAAGCAGGTTACCCTATAATAAGATTTGAATTTTCAGCCAGAGTATAATTGATATTAGACAAAGCTCTTACATAAGGGGCATTATAGAGTCTTGACAGTACGTTTTACTAAAAAGTATAGCAAGCATGAATGAATTTTAATCATGCTGAACTATAAATTCCCACAAAGACCTCAAAAAAGTGAATACTGTTCAAAAACTCAAACTTGAGGAAACTAAAAATTTCTATTACAGTGCAATTATAACAACTGTTCGATTGTTTGATATAAACTATTCTATAGTACGAACTAGCAAGAGAGAATAACCTCCCTACCGGGGCCGGAAGACAGCAAAGCTGTTAAAGCGAGGAAATATTTTTAGAACCATAGGACGCGTTTTTAAGCTTTCAATGCTTTTGTCACTGTTATTGAGATACGCCATAATCTGCATATCGACTGAGTATTCGCTGAATGAGCTTTTTTTTTAAGCCGAAGTACTCTTCTCCTTCGGGCGACGATGAGCTGGTCTCCTCTGTAGTATGGGCATAACTTGTGGACTGAAATGCTAGGGCAGAAATAGTGAGGTCATTCTTCATCAAAGTCATTTTGCTCTCTCGGTCCCACGCTTTGTTTATTTCCACCAATCGCAGCTTGAAATAAGGGCCAGTAGATGAGGTGTAGCCTGCATAGGGTCATGAACGTCTGGCACGAATCCCTTTTAAAATGCACTAAACCATTTAGGAAAGAAACTACTTTCGTATCTCCTTGCCGTCCTTGGAAAATAATCATTTCAATAGTATCTTGTTCTCCCGATCTACGAGAAAAACAATCCCTTCTACGGGATAACAGCAACGCATAAATTTAGGCCGGGTGGGAATGTATACTGCATTAATACTGTATTAATGCATACTGTACTAATTTATACCAACCTACTGTTTGTAGAGGGATGTAGACCGGAAATACCAATTATCATTATTATCAATTTGGTAACACTTAATGTTGCGCACAGCTTACCATTACGAGCATAATACGGCACCTCAATCTGCTAGGTTATTAGGATACGTCATTGATATAAATAAGGGTGCTTCACAAGGTAGAAATGACATTTGCAGCTAATATGGCAGCAATATTTTAGCAAAGCATGTGAATTTCTTTTAGTTATTGTGTGATTTCAACATAGGGTTCAGGTGTCATTTCCTTTGAAATTTCAAGTCGAAGAAACTTAAAGAGCTCATTAGTCCAGAACATACCGTGTGGACGATGTGGTGTATGCAGGGGGAGGAGAACCGAAAAATACAACACGTTGGTTAAATCTCCAAATTCAACATTTATAAACCACGTGCACTTGCCAAAATTAAACTATGTATAAACAATAGCATGAAAAGGTTAATAATACATCTAAAACCCACAAATATTCAATAGAAAAGTTATACAGGAATTTCATGTAATAATAATTCAGCTTATTTCTTCTTTAGTTAGTTACTTAGTTAGTCCGTCCATTAAGTTTTTGTCCGAGTTTGCGGTATCATGGAGACCGAATTCCTGAGTGTTAAAAGATCGTCTGTATATGCATTGTTTTTTCACAATTTAGATAAATTTTTCCTAATTATTAAGAAATATATTTAATCAGAAGACATTATCTTACATACAAATCTGTCATAAGTCTCGATAGGATCTGCATCTTTTCTCCATGTTTAAGTGATAATTGCTCCTTAAACCACACAATGGAGCAAAAATTGGAAGCTGCTCGTGATAGAATGAGACTTTACCGGCAGAGAAGAAAGAATGAACAACTGCAGGAAATCCTTGCAAGGGACAGGCAACGTCAGCTAGTGAGGCGAGTTGCAATGAACGATATACAACATGGAGAGTACCTTCAGCTAGACAGTCGAAAAAAGCAAATCAAGTAGGGAAATATGGACGAGGAGCATCAATCTAGGGACTCTGAGCGGCAGAGAAATTTATTTCAGCGAAGAAGGCAACATATGAAAGAAGAGCAGCAATCGCAGAGTCGCGAGCAGCAAAGGAATTTATCCCAGGACAGAATTCAAAACATGGATGAGGGACAGAGGGCATGAATAGAGCGTCAGAGAAATTTATTTCAGCAAAGAAGGCAAAATATGGACGAGGAGCAGCAAAGGGTTAGGTGACCATAGGTTAGATAATGTTGATGACATTTTTTCACAGGTAAACGGTTTTTTATGTCTGACGTATTATCAGGATAGCTTCGGTTAGGATAGGATTGGTTAGTATATGTTATGATAGAATTTGTCAGGTAATGTTGACTGAATTTTTCACGGGTCCATCTAGCCTAACGATGACATTGGTAAAAAGTTTGGTTACGATGGATTTGATTTGGTTAAATCAGGTTAGGATAGGTGAAGATTTGTTAGGTTAGGATAGATTTGATTAGCATAGGTTAGGATAAGATAGGTTAAAATATGTTAGGTTAAGATAGGTTAGGTTAGAACATATTTTTTTTTAAATTTTCAAGTAATGTTACCGAATTTTTTCACGGGTCCACCTTGCTTATTGATGACATTGTCCGTGGAATTTCCACCGGGTCCTGCTAGTTTATAATAAATACGTGCACAAAAGTTATGAAACCTTCCATTCATTCTTTCTCGCTGCCCTTTCAACCCTGATGGGGCAAAGAAATCATTTTCTCCAACAAGATAGTTCATTAAATACCTTAATATTTTCTGTCAACAGATTTTCATCAGGATTCAGATCTGGTCAACCCAGTGTTCATGACAGCTTTTACTAATTTCTAATCGGGAAGTTGTGAACATGCTTTCATAAGTTGTTTGAGAGGTAAAAAATCTCGTTGAAGTGCTTGCTATACCGATTCAGGGAAGCGAAGGTTTTTTGGGGGTCAAAAACCGAAAATGAGATTATTGCTCCTAAACCCTTCCTCTATCACGTAGAAACGTCATTTGTCCCGTGTTGGCAACCCAAACCCCCATAATTATCCCCAAATTGCCCCCCTCCCCCGCAGATGCGCTCAGAGAGACCAGCTGCGGCTCTCCTTAGCTGTGTTGATTGCTCCAAAATATTCTTCTTTGTTTTTACACAACTGTCCATTCATCAGAAAG
Source organism: Platorchestia sp. MABIK (assembly GCA_014220935.1). NCBI lineage: Eukaryota > Metazoa > Arthropoda > Malacostraca > Amphipoda > Talitridae > Platorchestia > Platorchestia sp. MABIK. Next base: position 123,763 of record JACJUY010001017.1, on the reverse strand, counting down.
GTTAGTGGTCTCTTGACCTTATTAGCTAGTTGTTTTATGCTTGTGCGTCCTTTGAAATGCTTAGAATATCAATTGCGGCAGTCCGCTCTGGCAGGAGACGCTTTATTCGATAATAATGCGTCTATAATAAGGTGCTAAGGATAATGAGGTGCTAATAAATCATTCGATTTATTAGCATCTCAGTATTAAAAAAGTTAAAAAATATTACTCATGATATATGATAGAATCCACTTACAGTATAAATGTTCCTAATCTTTATGTGCCTAAGTAATTTTTTTCTCTTCTTATTGTCGGCTATTGAATGTGCTCCCTAATCGCCAAATTTCAATTCGTTTACACCTACGTGTGAAAACTAATTTTTTCTACCTGCTATATTAAAATGTATTTTCAAAATACATATCGACTGTCGTTTCACAGCATGGGCAATCGTATTTAAAATAAAATATTCGGAAATTTTTTTTCTACGAGTGAGACCTTGATTAAATCCAATCAAAAGTAGGGTGAATGGGTGTCTTTTAATCATCTTGTCAAATTAAAGAGGGCGTGGAACATGCAAAAGAACTTTCAGAGGTCGTCTTAGCGTTTGCTCCGAGTGAAGCGGGCGATAAATATGTCACAGAAATCGCACCAAAAACGTTCGGAAACTCATCGTAAACTGCCCGTCAAGCTTCAGCGCGGCAAAAGACCGTTGCATTACAAGTTACAACGACGTTCAAACTTGCGTCAAGTGTTCAAACACGATTCAAGCGTCGAACATTGACGAAGACTTTCAATGCATTCAAATACGCTAAATTGTATTAAAAGAAAGTATTCAAATAAACACTATGATTTGTAATTTAAAATATATTTTTACGCACACAAATTAATCTAAAAAGGCATGTGAATCGAATGTATTCAAACATCCTATAAAAAATTAAATACGATGTGTTCAAATACTACCCAACAATCCATGTAGCCAGTCTCTAAACGACGCAGTGGTAACTGTATTAGATCAAACGTCATTTAGAGTAGGCTTCATTTTGTAAATAAGCAAGGACTCGAGAATGAACAGATCTGTTCTGTAAGAGGTACCGGCCAAGATTGTAAAGTCGTTTAGGGAGACCTATACATTGCACTCTTGTGAGTGAGATCTAACAGAGGACAG
>JACJUY010001017.1:84132-108905 GCA_014220935.1 Platorchestia sp. MABIK | reverse complement strand
TCAGCTTGCATGTGAGCACACGCTCCGCTCTGCTCCGCTCCGCGCCGCTCCGTGCCGCTCCGCTCCGCTCGTAGTGTGCACGCACCCTAATGGACTCGTCGATGAGTCATCGGTGTTACTGAGTGACTTGTGTCCTGAAGCATACTTGTGAAAATGCTTTTCGGTTACCACACACTTAACCATATATTTTTTCTTTTCTAATACTGTATATTAGTTTTTGATATTATTGTTATTTGGTTTTGCTTTGGTACTTACTTATAATAGGTTTACTTTACAACTTAAAATACTAAGACTAAGTTAACATTAACCCTAATACCAATGCTTTCTTGATTTTCAGAATTCTTAACCTTTTTCTATCACCCCTCCATTACCCCGAAAAATTGCTAAATTACCCCCAAGGGGTAATTTACCCCCAGGTTGGGAATCAATGCTCTACATGAATAGCAAGAGAGTTCATTCATGGCCTTGCTTGGAATGGTTTAGTACTCAAACGAAACATTCTAACATTCAGTGTTAATTATGATGATGTAACTGAGTGTTTGTTTTGAGTCCGGCTGCTCTGAGTAATCAGCTAATTAGCTGTTGTATAAACTTATAATCGCCTCCCGCAGTTTTGAAGGTACAAGAATGGCAAATATTTCATTCGAAAGGGCTCAAAAAAAGCTACCAAGCGATAAAGTTGATTTAAAACAATTAGTTTGTAATTGAGAAAAACACTTTTTTTTAAGAAAGACTGGTGTTCTGAAACGTACATTCATTGTCTTTTGATCCGGATCCTTTCCCACAGTTTCGTAGGTACAGGAATGGCTAATATATCAATCGATAGAACTTAAATAGAGCTACTACACAAGCAGCTGAGTTCATTTCAAAAGAAGAATTAGTTCAACAATTGGGAAAGAAATTTTTTTTAGAAAAATGGCTCTCTTGAAAACTTGTCTTTTGACTTTTGAAATAATCCTTCTCCCACAGTTTTAAAGGTACAGGAATGGCAAATATACCAATCGAAAGCAGTTTTAACAATCTAGAGTGGCAGCGCAAAAGTTATTTTTGAACTCAAATCATGTTGAAAATTTTAAGCAAAATAATTCGAAAAGCGAAACATGTGGTCAGTTTTAGGAAAAACAAATTTTTAAATTAAAAGAGCAAATTTAAATTTAAAAGATCAAATAATCGAATTACTTTTGCTCTGAATCTCTAGACAAGACAATTATATACCTAGAAAACTTTTTTTCAGATCTGTAACTATAAAATTGTAAGCGATGGATCATTTTCCGCAGCACCTACTTCTTCAGGGTTTTTAAAAAAAATCATATTTCTAATAAATTTTTGAAAAAAACACGTGAGTTCAAAAAGAAATACCCCATCATTTTACACTTATTGTGAAAATTTCAGTAAATCCTTCGAGAACTGATGGACTTTTGGTCTCATCCCAACCATGTCCTTGAGGAAGAGATTGAAAAAATGTCTATACAGCGTTTATGCAATCTGTTGAAGCCATGGAAGGTTGCCCGAAAATTTGAAAATTCGTAAGAGCATTTTATCATTGTCTGTATTAAAAGTTTTGCATCCAAATAAGTAACTGATCAACTGATTGATGGAATTGATGGGTTTAGCAGAAAAGCTTATTTCTACAAATGAAATCCATTACAATAAAATGCATCTGGTTAGCCGGACAAATAATACGGAAAACAATTCATTTTGAAGTGAAGTGTCACAGAAGGATGCATCTGGCGCTAACCCTTTTGAAGAACTTTCGCTATACGCTCTTTCAACTAAAATGTTAGTTCATTCAAAGGCTAGGATTTAGCGTGTGTCTAAACTCTGTGAACAACAGCAAATCAAAAGCACGAAACCGAATGGAATATAAATGTTGACAGCTATTTCGACTGTAAAATTTTGTTTAGTTAGAAATGAAAAAATGTTGTTCATATCGAATAACAAAAAACATTCTTCAAAAAATTGGAACTTAAGAAGCATGCATATCCAAGTTCTTTAACGTACAAAACACCGAGTTTCAGTGTTGATTTTGAACCTGAGCCCGATGAATGAAAACAGTAAGTTTGAACTTCAAAAATAATTAAATATATTATACCTATGATATGCTCGCGTAAACCACCACATATTAACTTCGTTCCTCATAGCAAATTTCTAGTATGGGTTAGCAGGAAATTTAGCGAAACGTAACGAGTATCCGGCGGCTTTTTGGTGAGTTTTTAGCCTTTTTTGTCCGTTGGAGTTCGCAACACTGGTTGTTTAGAGCATGAAAGAAACGTTAAATCCTGGATCAGACCTATTCATGTGAAGACGATTTGAGCGTAACCGGTGATTCTTTACAGGCTACCCAGAGAACAGACTGCTTGATTAACAAATTCCAGTGTTATTCGTTTTGTAATTTTGAAATTTTAGGCACGAGAAGCGTTATTCTCCCTTCCTAACAGAGACGTCAAAAATAAATCTGGTTCATGGTGTGTGATTCTACTGAGGGCTGAAGGAGAGGCCATGATATTTAACCCTCCATGGGTATTGAGAAAAAAAACGAGGCATTTCGATTACAACTCCTTGATAAGCGGAGCTCAATTCCGTTTGATTCTTTAAAATTAGCGTAATCCTCGGCTGATTGTTTTTCATAGCATGGGACAGCCGTTCATCATCAATGCGACAAGATGTCAAAAATTATTACTCTATCGACGACCTCGTGTTTTATCCCTCGCAGCAAATTACAGTTTGCGGCAAATTCGTTCACACTCTAAAAATTCCGTAAATTTTAAGAGAAAGCATAAAACGTGATATTTTACTGTCAGACGCAAAATATCTTTCTTCATTATAAGGCTGTGATTGAAGAATGGAAAAGTCCGTGCTAGTAAAAAAGTTTGAGAAGAAACATGAAGCCACATGACTGTGATGGTAAAGTTCCTGAATTTCTTTGTTTCCGCTGAATATCATGACACTACTTCATTTGAATTGAGCACAAAAAGGACATGATGAGCGATTCTTGTTAGGCTCTGACATATATGTATACTTCTCGATAAATAAATCACAAAAGCCGCAGTTTCGATTGCTCCTTGAAATTTCTACATGAATGAAATACTCGAAATTAGAGCATGTGAATAGCGATAAAGTTTTTTGTTATGCAAAGAAATAATACCAAAAAAGTGCACTTTGGACCTGCATGAGGTCAATCAACGGTTAGGCGGATTTTGAATAAAGTGAGGTGCAAACGTCATGTGCGTTAAGAAGGAACTTCTCGACTACTCATTGATCATTTACTGGTTTGACCAATTTTTAAAGAATGTTTCGAATTGTGCTGAAAATTAAATTTCTAGGTAGGTAATTCAGAAGACTGTTCTTATGCATATGCAAAATCTTTCCAGTATAAGCTTCATTTGCTCGCAAGTTAATCGAGAACATTGTAAGACTGGTATGCCGTCATCTGAATCATTGTAATTTCCATTGTGTTGGTGAGATTTTTATTGTTTGGAAATGTAGTATGCTCAGTAGAATTCTTCTAGAACTAATTTTATCTTATCATATGTCAGCAGCGAAAGAAGAGACTATCTCTGAGCAGATGTAGTACGATTCGATTTTAATCTTTATTTGTAAATCAATAATGACTTGTGTCTTATTAATATAAGTTAAAAGTTACACAATTTTTCTCACCTCATGTTGTCTACCATTTCTCATTGAAATCTATGTACGATTTCATCGAACAAATTATCCGGAAAAGCCTACAGAATAAATTTTGAATTGTTTCTCGTGGAGCAGAATTCCCGAACCGAAAACACTTCAACCCTGCTTTGTAAAATGTATTATAACGATTTAACGATATTTAATTCAATTTGTTGATTGATTTCGAGCAAGCTGTTTGGAGACATGAGGTGACTGAATCAGAGATTATTTGATAATCTATTATGTTGCTCACCATTTATCGTCCCCAGAAGTAGACAAACAATATAAACAACAAAGTGAATCACAGTTGAGTGGCGTATTAAGCTCATTTCGATTACTTAATTAACATATGAAATCTAATAAGAAAGATATGCATTACATCGACTTCACATATATACTTAGATAGTTAATTTTTCAATTTTTCTGGACTAATATCCTTGGCAGATTAATTCTTATGACTCTCTTTTGCAGAATTCTATGGAGCAAATTCACAGTAATATTGAATCTTTCTTTCGCTTCAAAAATGGCCTTCCCAAGGGCTTGCGTTCATCTCTCATTTATGAATTTAGTTGTGGACATTGCGCATCGCGGTATTAGGGATCAACCCACCGAACACTATTTATGAGCGTCACCGAGCATGCTAGAAGAATCATCACACGGGAAACCCGTTCAGAGCACCTTCCCGTTCCAAAATGAGGCAGCACTGTATGGGCCCATGTGAACAAATTATCAGTAACGACCCATTAAAAATTTTAGACAATGCTTCGAATTCTTGAGAGCTGAGCATGTTAGAGTCACTGGATATACACAAACTGAAACCCGCCCTGAATGATATGCAGAAGGCTTACTCTTTAAAAATTGTAGGTGCCTAGGGCAACGATATTCGCATGAATCTAATACGCACAAAGGTAACCATTTTCATTACAGTCTCTAGAATTAAGTGGTGTGTTTTTTATCTCCTTCACTCTTTTCCACTTTTTCCTCACTTTCTCTTTCTCGTACTCATTTCCCTTTCTCAGCGAGATTTCAATGGGGAGATTTTATTTCCGCTAGTAAACTGTTCTCATGACTGTTTTGCATTTTAGTTGTACTCTTATATTTTTATTTTTCCGCTTAACTCGCATTAACGATACTGAATAGTGAAGTTCTGATATTTCGATTTATTCATGTATTTTTACGTCATGTCTTTGTTTTACTTAGACACCAAAATGATTACTTGAAGAGCAATGATATCGTCAGGTTTTTAATTTAATGCATGTACGTTTTAGTTTTTGCAGATTATGACTGATGATGAGCTGAGGCTTGGAGCTTTTCATTGAAATGATTTTAATGTTCTTCTTTGTTATAACCTTTACTTTTCTTCTTAGCAGAAACGATATTCCTTATAGAATAGTTTTCTGGTGAAGGGCTCACTTCGAGCTAAATTTACATTATTCAAAAACTTGAGTAAACTTTGTACGTTTTATCAATATCCTTGTTTGTATGTGCGTCAACTTCAGCATTTACTGTGCATTTTTCATTTAAAATTTTCTATTTTGTAAATGTCTCTCCTCTTTTTCCTTATTTGTCGCTTCAATTTTTGCAAATAGCGGCACTGGGCACCAGGAAAAACTTTAGATGAGGCTACTAAGTTCAAATTGCTTCACTTGTGGTCTACAAGTAAAAGCAACTTTCTTCAAGCTAAGTTTTATCGCATTTGAATTTTTTGCTGCATTTTGATTATTCATTCAGTTGAAGAGAATGCGAGAGCCTGTCTGGAAGAAAGAGCTGTTCCAGAGTTCTTTCTTTTTGAGATAAAAGCTTTTTTCTCATAAAAATGAGCATGTTTAACTATTTATCATTCATTTGAGAACGTTTGACTCTTACAAACTTCCATAAAACCAATCTTGGTCGTTTAAAATTGCCTACAAAATCCCATCAGTTTATGTTTCTTTTAATATGTGACCTTTACCACACTCATTTCACACTCTTTCCATTAAAATGAAGACGACAGCATGTTTAACATCAGTGTCCAGTATTCCATAAATTGAGTCAGTGTTACTTAGGATGACTGAGAACTGAGGGAAAAAGCGACTGACCTCTCATTTCTTTACTCAAAAAATTTCGATACTTTGATTTCATATTTCTTTTGAACTTTTTACAGTTTGAGAAATGATACTGAATTTCTGAATCTTCTTTTCACTCAACGCCAGATAGCGATCAAAATCATGAGAGCGGCAAGGAAATTCTTAAAATGAACATGTCCCCGAAAGTTTTCTAGACATTTTCATTCTAATTGATCAAGACAAAAACTTTCAACAAGCATGAAAGAGCTGATCAATTTGTATTACACGTCAGACATTTAAAAATGGAAAGGGGTCTTCAAAGAGCATTTTGAACATCCAGAATTTGAAATTACTCAAATGATGCAAGGTACGTGTAATAACATCTCGCGTTGTGCATCATAGCAAAGGTTTACACGTAACCAGTGCTATCATCGCATGAGAGGGGAAATGAAGTATCTTGTGACTGTGTTTTAGCGGCAAGCTTTAGTGTAAATTGAGTATTAAAAGGCAAAATGTTTAATTTGCCTTTTAGATTTTGCTCTGGAACTCAACCGCACTGAGAAAAATGTCACAAAACCTACACACTTTTGTGTGTCAAGTTGTTCCAAAACCGACGCATTTTTGTGTGTCAAGTTGTCACAAAACCGGGAGGTAAGAGTGTGTTAACAATATACATCAGTTTATGTATTATGACGTACTTTTGTGTGTCATTGGACAACTCTCATAAATGTGCCAACCAAGACACACTCTGCGTAAATCAATATTTTTCACATAATTTTTCCACTTAATCAGACTGGCGGCTGATTACACTAATATACTGACAACCTCTAAGAATTAAAAAAAAATAGCGGAGGTATTCAAGTTTTTGTTAAGAGAATGATTATACTCCGTTCACAAAAGCTTTACACAGTTTAGTTTCTACTAAAATCTACTAAACTATTCTTAATGAACTCGAATTTTTCTGGAATAATGGCAAATACTGGTCTTAGTTACCAGCTCTCAAACAGAAGTACTAGTTAAATGTAGTGCGTGTCAGTTCATTTATGGTGTGATGATATACAGAAAGAATTTGAAAACTAAGAAAGGTAAAATCGGCTTGAACTGGTGGCTCTGCCGTTACCATCTGCAGCCTCCATCAAATGAGCGCGTCCTTTCTAGTTTTTCACTGTCTTCAGCAGCAGGGCTTGCTTTTCGGTCACGCGCATTTACGAGTATCATGGCGATGCGACGAACCCTGATAAGCTGGACCAAGGGAGTGAGGAACACAAATTTTGCTTCTATTGCAATTAGCGCTCACAAGACTCCGACGTGAGGTCAGCGAAATAAAAGTTAGGTAGGCCTTCCTTTCATTGTAGTAGAAATCTTTTCATTTAGTTACGTACAACCTTTCTTCAGTTCACTGTTCTTTCTCAGCACTTCATACATTCATTTTGAACATCTATTTTGCATTTCTAACTTCTTCCAATTTTGTCGCTTCTATGCGCAGGGTGCAGGGACAAGCCTTGCGCATAGAGTCCCCGTTCCCGTAATTCCGTATTAAAAGTTGCGTTTCTCTTTATTTTTAAAGGATCATGTCTGCTGTAGTTAGAAAGGCTTAAACTAACTTATATGATATGACTAAAATTTTTGCTTATGAATATTTTCATAAGTGCGCATGAGTCATTTCTAACTGTTGTAAGTCGTTCTTTAATTTTTTGTTCCATTTTATTTACTTAAATCCTTATCATATAGGAACACGTTTATAGTTGAAGATTTATTATAAAATTACTACAGGGTAAGAAAAAGCCAATATAAATTAGATAGCACAGCATTGCATCCCTGTTTGGGGACATTCATAAGCTAAACCTACACTCTTGCAGGTTGTAAGACAGATAAGGTGTGCATAACACCACACTACTAATGCATCGCCTCACTTCAGGTGCAACCTTCAGCTCCGTTTACTTGGACAGCCATTTCTTTTACGATTTTTACCTCCGTGAAGTTGAACAGGTAATACCACTGCGCCAAGCAGTTCGTAATTGCAAAATGAAATTAGTGTAACTCACTGATGGAATATGTTCTGAAATACTTTGTATCACATTGATCATCCATACACGTAGGTATTTCAGGTCGGTGAGAGCATCGTGTTTGTGAATTTTGCTAATTTGCTCTGTTAAGTGATATCTCATCTGTTGTTATATTCAAATTTTTCTCTGGTATACGTAAATCCTGAGTCGATGAGAATTCATCATATACAGCATGTTTGTGCTTAGGAGCCTCTCATGTTGCTATGCAAACATACCCAAACGGAACTTTCATGCTTACGAGTTCAACAATTATTTTTAAATCTTGTTTGTGACCTCCTACCTTATAGTGTGACGTACCTCCGAAGTTGCTCACGGTCAATATCTGAAAAAAACTTTTCCGACATCAAAAAACCGCAATTACGATGCACGTCTTTTTTCTAAATATTCTTCACGTAACATCATTTACATTCATGCATGTTTAAGCATCAAACATAGAATAGATTATAATTTTTTATCGGACACAGTATTCTCATCAAATTTTATTCGTCTATGAATAGCAGTCATGCTTTTGAAGGGTGTAGTAAGGTTAATATTCTTCTCGCATGAGGTATGAAGTCATCAGACATAACTCGCTAACGCTAATTACATCAAATGAAACATCGAAAATACGGTGGCGACCATGATTTGACTAGTATAATATGTTTTCTCCATTAACTGAACTAATTCTTACCAACAATAAATTCATTACTATCGATATTTACTACTTTTCCTGACGCTTTTGGTGTTATTGACTCGTTAACAGTAGAGTGATAGCGCTGTTCAAAATGTTCAGCACCACTGCAGCGACGAGATGAGCATAGAAACAGGATCTCGAGTAGCAGAGGCGACACCCTCGCTCTCTGAGGCGGCGACGATCATTTTCATGAGGTCTGACTGCTTCCCCTTCGCATTTCACGTCTGCCTCTCCGCTACTTCGATCGGTTACTCCATAACCCGTTTAGTTGTTCCTTCGTGACCTGAATTTGTTGATTTATCATTCTTCAAAATAATGGACTAACTTTGTCACTCGTGAATGATTCGAGATAACGATTGATTAACTCCGAAACTGACTCAGAATTTTTAGTGTGGGAAAAGAACATCTCAAGCGGTTTTCTGTAGACGGTTCAGCCTATCTTGAAGGTGAATTGACTCTCGAAGGACTAAAATAATCCAGATTTTCTTTCATTTGAAGTGTGTATGCTAATTTGGTTCGTCCGAGTTAACGTCCGTGGAAGTTTTTGTATTCTGGGATGTAATTTGGTTTTTGTTGTGTATGTAGTGTAGTGGAGCCAGTGGGTTCTAGTTTTCTACTGAAACTCTCGCGTAGACATAATTATCTACCTGTTCCCTATTCTCTAATTTTTCATGAGCGGAGTGATTTTTAGGTGTGATTTAAATGCTTTTTCAGTCCTAGTTTTCCCCCATCTGCTTCAGGTCTGATTTTAAAAGTTATCTCCGGGCTAGTTGCGGATATTTGGTTAATTAACTTGCTAATACAGAAATGTTCTCCCAGTATGAAGTGGATGTTTCAAGAGAGGTTTTGACAAACTGTTAAAAACATTTTGTACATATTCAGTTCAGAGGTTGGCATTCTGTAAATAAATGGGTCCTGTTAATTGTAGGGACAATTTTTTGGGCCACAACATTTGACGGGGTTAGACAGGAAATATTGGTCTGGTTTATTTTTGTCCGAGAATTTCTGGTGCACCAAAATTCGTGAAATTCATGTTTATTATATAAAAGGTCAAATCAAGCCGTGCTTTTATAACTTTCCAAAACGCTGCTTGCTTGTTCAAATGGTCGTTGGCATACTTCAGCCTGGCCTGTTCGTGACGTTTATGGAGAAGAGGTGTCCTACGAGGGGTGCCAGAGCGAATATTTTCACGTCGTAATGCACTGCTGATCGAGCGTTTGCTGGCTTCGAATACAGATGACTTGAGATCATCCTTCGTTTCTTCATGAGTAGTTTGAGGCCTCTGCACTACTGTTCGAAATAATTATCGAACAGTACCGTCATTAAAATCTTCCGTGGACGGCCAGTTCGAGGCTTGCTGGGAGTCGTATTCGGGCATTTCTACTTACGAATTTTGGTTCCAACCGAGTCGATAGGAACACACATTTGTGCACATGTCTTCGGATATCCCAAAACTTCATTATGGAGCTCCACAATGCGTTTGCGAAGGTCTTGGTTGATATCTTTATTCTTACCAATGCTTACGACCTTTCTGAACGAGAGCTGCTGTACCAATGACACTTTATTGAAGATGAATGCTGACTAAAGTCAGCTTGCCGAGTAGAATGTATTAGAACATTCTGCAATAATCCCACAATAATTTTAATGTATTATGTCGAGAAAAAAGTTGGGTATTGCAAACTTTTGTTCACGTACTTGTTTTACATGTTGCGATATATTCTATTCTACTAAATAATTGGGGGTTTTATATATGTTATTAATCTGTTCATTCTATTGTGTATATAAAGTCAAATTTTTGTAATTGTACGTGGTTTAAAAATGTTGAATCTGGAGCTTTAATCAACGTGTTGTATTATTTGCCCTCAATTGTATCTATTTCGGCACCCATTGTTCTGGCAATTGACAACCTGTAAGGAGAAGAAAGTATTTTTTACAGACACTACTCCCCCTCAGGGGGATACAATAAATTATCATTGTATCTATGGGAATTAACACACCCAGGGGGAAAATGTGCGAGGGGCCGAGCTTAGAGTTATGTATGCCTTCTTTCGTTGAAATGAAATGTTTTTTGTCATGTTAAGGACCACCTTTTCTCGGTTCACTGCTGTCCTGTTCATCAGCACCTACAACTTTCTTCTTCACCTATTATCTTGTTTTAAGAACTTGTTTCTTAGCTTACTGTTTTATGCACCTTGTGCGTAGATTCCGCGTTTCCTTAACATGAATTATTTTAAATGTGTTTTGCTGTATTTGTAAGTGTGCGTTGAATTCTTGAGCTTTCTTACTTTTTGTGAACATTGATTTCATTATTGACATCTTCTTATCAACTGTTCTTTTATGTTTTTACGCGGTGTCAATTTATATCCTTGTTTTATTTAACTCCAAACTAAATGGTGCCTTCATCCTTCCTCTCTTTGAACATCTTTGTTGTGGTTCAGGGAGGCTAAAACTTTTTCTATGATCAATCAATACGGACACTTCCTATCTACCCTTCTTACTGTGCAGAATAAACTAAATCAACTGAAATCGAAGCACCGAAAGCATTGTGTCCCACTCTTACAAGCAATCATTCAGGGCTTTCATAAAAGTTTTCCAAAATAGCTTCAGTTAGTTGATGAGCCAGACAATGACCTTACTATTTTTGTCTAGCATTTCAGTCCCTAAGTTCCTTCTACTCTACAGAGGATGCCAGCTCAATATCGTCCAAAGGAATTTAGTTCTTCAGCTGCGAAAAAAACTCATTCAGCGCATCATCAGGCGATATGCAGATTAGGACAATTCTCAATGAGAGTGCAAACGCATTGAAAGCTTGAAAAGGCATCCTTTGGTTCCAAAAAAATGTTTCTTGGCTTTAATTAACAGCTTTACTGTTTTCAGGCCCCGGCCGGGAGGTTATTCTTTCTTGTTAGTTCCAACTATAGAACAGTAACTGTTGATTTCAAACCATCGAACAGTTGAAATAATTGTGCATCAATAAATACACTCAGTTCTCTCAAGTTTTTCAGTTTTTTAACAGTATTCTCATTTTGTGAGGTCCTTATGGGACTTTATGGTTAAGCAGGGGTAAAATTTATTCATGGTTCCTAAATATTTTAGGAGAATGTACTATTAAGACCACATAATACCCTTTATGTAAGAGCTTTCTCTATAACGAATTTTACTCCGTTTAAATTAAATTCTTACAACAATGAAACATGGAGGTCCCCTGTTTTCAACATGTGAATTGGAAAAATTACAGCCTGCTTTGGTACAAACAAAATATAGTATGTTTATGTAGAAAAACCTGAAGCTTTTCTTCTGATTCTTTTTGGCAAATATTTATTTAACTTGAAAACTCCCATGATAATTTAATTAAAACGTCACTATAATTTATTTTTAAATGAAAGGCGCAGCCATTCGGTGTACTGTACAGTAAAGTTTTCTTCTCGCATACACCGAAGAATAAGCAACCTCTGCAGTCTTTGCCATAGCATCAGCGTCGTTGCCTACCAGCCTTCTAGGGCACTTGACCTGTCGGACTTCTCTTCAGTAATTAAGCCTGCAGCTTCTGATTCACTCCGGAGTGTGGCCAGTGTCGTGGCCTCTGTCTTCAACTCGGGATTGCTTCTTCATCGAGAGAGCCTTGACGACGCCATGATCGGCTAGACTTCTCTGCCGACCTACTGCCTCCCTGCGCTTCGCTTCTGCTTCGCCACTCGAGTTCGGCTGCTCAACTGATGTGAGTCACCGTAATGGTTAGCGCCACATTTTTGCGTAGTGACGTCAGTAGCAGTTCTTTAGAACCTGCCTTGCTTACCTTAAATCAAATGGGAGATTAATTGTGTAACGTTGCCGCAAATCAATTCTTGTTTTACTATAATACGGCAATTGTTACAGCAAATTTATCATTATTACATTTCGTGTTCTAGGTTTAGAGTACAGAAATTCATGTCTTTATATTTAATTACTATAGTTAATGTAGGATTTAGCATATTTACCGCAGACTTGAATTAGTCTGCTAACTGCTAATCCTAGCAATTATTTAACTACTTACGCTGAATTCTCTGGCTCTGCATTATTTTCCGTAGACTAGGCTTTCACCCAAAACCTAATGCTCTCGTCGCTATTCCTGAATTACTTACGTGGTCTCATTGACCCGTCGAAATTGGCGGCGTGAGTTAAATTTATATTCCACTAATATTTTAATTCGCAATTTATGAGCAGTCGTTATCGACTCTATTTTCCTATTACTAAATGTTGTTCTCCCGTGACAGTGATCGTGGCACGGTGCTGGAGGGGCGCTATGGGCGTGCTGGTGTCCCAGCTCTCCCGTCTTCCAGCCCCTTCGCGGGATGGAAAACCCAGTCATTCGTTAATTTGTTTATTCAACGAAATAAATTAACCTTAAGTGCTTGACTCTTTCCTATCCCTGCGTCAGTGCCATGCTTCGTTTTTGTCCTTGAATTTCCTTGAATTTTTCATCATTAGAGTAAAACCCAATAATGTTGTACTTTTGCAATGCATTTAAGTGAAGGCAAAGAGAATTCTGGATCGACAAAAGTAATGAAGGCTACATCGAGAACGTTCCGCAATATAGCCTTCTCGATATGTGTCTCGATGTCTCTCACACGAGACCGACAGGAACAGAAAGAACGAATGGATAAGGTCAACCTACATAGAAAAATCTAACCTACAACAGACTCTTGCAGCAGATATTATCGATGCTGAGATGGGTAACTTGATCGAATTCCCATCTAGTGGTAATAAACTCTCAAGGAACTCTGAGGACTGATAGTATCAAGCCCTGTTTACACTGGTATACATTTTGTCGCAGGCTCACGCGTATACGCCTCATGTGGCTTCTCACAAGAGCCATGAGCGTTTTTCTCAAAACCAGTCAGTGCGTCAATAACCGCCATTAGAGGTGGATCGCCGTCGCTTGTCTAAACATTGTTGCTGCATCGTAGGCTATGTTATCTTTTCTTTATTTGTATGAGTCAAGTGTTAATATATTCGTTTATTTTCATTGAAATATAATTAAAAGCAGCCTTCTTCATATTACGATTCTTACATTTGCTGCTTTTAGTCCGACATAGGGATTCATGGGTTCTGTACATTTCAATTAATTGCAACGTAACTTCTCGAGGCAAAGTTGCGCCAGCCATAATGGATGACCAAAGGGCGACACCTCACCTGATGACTGCTAACTGCACACTGACCGGGAACAGAGTTGCAACTTGCAACTTGCAATGCTCTTGTGTGTTGCGCCTCACGAATTCGATCAGAGCGAATAGGGAAACTTCGTATACACACACACAAATATGAGCCTCAGTGGTGAGCCTTGCACACACGTGTCGCGCCTCACAGCCGAAATGTCCCCTAGTGTAAACGGACCTTCAGTGTGCCTTCTTAAGGGGAGTTCAGGAGTCCTATCTGTCTGCCAAAAGAATGCTGAAATTCAAAAACCTCGAAGGGAATCCTCTTGATCGTGCGGTTTTCAAGCTAATGGAATTTTTACAGGCATATATAACATCTTTACTAGATATGCATCGATGCACTGTATGTGAAACAACTTTTCACAAATCGTCATACATCCGCCCAGTGCAAGAAATACGCAAGGTTGTGAATCTAGTTCTTAAAATAGCACGTCGCACAAATAGTTTTACTTCCAAGTGGCGCAAAGATTATTACTCTAAATGTATGATATCTGAATGTCGTTCAACCATACTCAATTAACGAATATCCTAATTTTGAAATAGGCTAATTAATTTTCACCAGTGATGTATTTGCAGGATAATTTACATATTCTTTAATTAGTATTCATTCTAGTTATTCAAATAGATTGAAAATTACATATGAACATATATACAAATTTATTTCCAAATTTATGTGCAAATACCTTGTAAGATGTATTTAGCACCCATCACTGCTTTCTTCATATCTGTAAAGTACTTGTCAGCGAGACCAAATTTGATTTCCTCCCTTTTTCGTGATTTCCGATTCCAAATATACATAAGTGAGAATGTGTACGTAGGTGAGAATGATAAAAGAATAGTATTCGCCATGGCTACATTCCTGTTTTGAATTAGTATAGGTCTTGATAACACAATGCGCCCAAGTAGCCGAAATCTAAGAAAGGAACTCCAGCATTAAGCTAGGAGAAAGTAATAGTTTCATTTCATTTTCAAGCTGTGATATAATCAAGCATGACCGGAGTATATACAAGATTTGCTTATCACAAGCTTATGACACCCTCTTTTGCACTAGTTTGATTACCTACAACAGCATAGATTTTACAGAGCTGGAACAATTATTATTGAAACATCTAGTTCCACCAAATCGTAAAGTGATTATCGTCTTTCACGTGGTTGTTTACGTGCAGTAACTCAGCGCCACATTCAGGCTCAACGTTGGGAAATATACACATTATAAACGCCCGCCGGCATCATCCCTCAAGAGCCGCAATATTTTCGTATTGTCTTTCCCTATTCAAGAATAAACCCAAGGGAAATCTCGGCACATTCGAGACCAAATCGGAAATGCGCTGGAACAATAATTATTCTTCCTAAAACTAAGAATTTCGAGAAGATGTCAGAAAATGTTGTATTAATGACCAAAAATCGACTCTGATCTGTGCATGTACGAAATTCAAGCGGTCGTTCTAGTAACTTTTATTTTAAAAATGGAAAAACGAACCGATTTTACCTTTCGACCTGAGAATCAATGTTGGTCTTATGAATTACTTTCAAACTAAAATCATTCCTGAGGGAAAATTGAAAGCGGGAGGCTCCGAGTCTGGATTGTTTATAACATTTGTCGAAACGTTTTGTGACAAATTTTTTTTCGCTCAAGTTATTAGTTCATTTAAGTAACATTTTCAGCTCAATATTAATAACGTTAATTAAATTATGAGCAAAAATTTTTTAAATTCTACTGGTACACGACAGCCAATATTAAACCACGGATTAGAGTACGCATTAACAGCTATCACTCATGATGTAAAATTTCAAGACCACGATAGCTAATGGGTTTGAATTTTTACAGTTTTAGATCATGCAATAAATTACCTTAAATATAAGATTTTTCATGAAACTAAAGCTAGCGAAAGATATTTCTTCACAGTGCATAATTAGGCAAGTTCATCTCTTTAGTTTTGTTCAGCTTCACTTTCAAACCCCTATTTAATATGTACTATTAATTTTAACAAGGTTGCATAAGTAGCTACTTCTGTGAACAAAATAGAGGTTTGGGAGTATAATCAAAGACGATAATTGGTTGATAAATTTTCACAACTCAATTTGAAATGACATGAAATAAACAGTATTGCGATAAGTGTTGAACAAGTCGAGAATTTCTACATTTTGTTAGTAAAAAACGTAGAATCTCATTCTCAACATTTCCTTGACCAAGTAATTTGCGTTAATTTAGTTCACCAATCATGAGCACAATACTAGCCTTTAATATGAACATCCAAGGTCATGCTTTTATGTAATTTTGGTCATGTTTATTGCGGGTTCGGCAACTCAAATTTTACAAGCATTGTTTTTTAAACAAACTCATTCGATACATCAAGGTTATGTATTGCTTTACCCGCAAGGAAAATCCCACGAATGTATGGAGGTTCCCTTATCACTGTAAAATTCGTGTTCCATTCGTGTGTGAGATAGATTTTTCTACGGAATTGACGCGGAATCAGACAACATGCCTCTGTGTTAGAAATTCGTTCAATTGGAACAATGGCTTAGCTATCAAAGATCTGAACTTGCTGTCACTCAAAAAGCTCGTAACTAGGTTCTCCAGCTAGGTATTTTCTGCAACAAACTTCAGACAGTGCACTTCTGTTAACTTGATTGTATAGTTGAGAACTCCGTAGTATTGTTCTGTTACAAAAGAACTACAACGCTTAGCTGGGCTATGAATTGCGCAATTGACAGCGTCCCCCATAGGAATACAGAATTTTGAGACCGTTCGAGAAATAGGGATTGTTGCTGCTATAGGAAGTGTAAGAGGTCAGGTACATCCTGTGAAAAAATTAGACACGTACGTTCACTCGTTCGCCCGTTACGGGGGTTTGAAGAATGGGGGGGAGGGGAGGGGGAAGTGATATTTTATCATGTTACACCTCCCCCTTGGCACTTTCTTCACGGCACGACGTTGCTATGTCATCATCTATGTCTATATATATTACTGTATAATGATTTCAGGGGTCTAACCTGAACCAAATTTTTTTTCAAATTTTTTATAAAAATTGTTTATGTTTCTTTGTTTTGCTTATAATGTAAGCAATGAACTTCGGGGTTTCAAAATGCTTCTTCTCCTACAGTTTTGGAGCTACAGTGATGATTTTGGTATCATTGGATGCGAAAAGACAAGGGCTTTTCAAAAACTAGAAATGGTTTTGCAATATTAATATCGTTCAAAAGCTATGACGTCATAAATCCGGATTTTTTCGAAAATAGAGTTTGCTCTCGATTTTTTCGTTTCTTTTTATTCAAAATGAAAATTTGGGAAAACCATTTCAAGTTTTTGGAATTTCCACATCTTTCCGCATCAAATGATACCAAAATCTTCACTGTAGCTCAAAAACTGTAGGAGAAGAAGCATTTTGAAAACCCCCTAAAATATCGTTTTCTTTGATTTCCCATTTTCTTTTAAAGAAAATCGTACTTCTTCAATGAAGATAAACGATTTTCAATTGCATTTTCTATCCGTACACCAAATTTCATTGCTCTAGGTCCAATAATAAACAAAAAGGTCCGGATGGGGGACGCTGTCCTTAAAGTTTGCTTTAGACACACCGTGTCGTACTTGAATGATGAGCACATTTTTCTATCACTGACAAAATCTCACATAGTTACTTCGTAGTTAAATAAAGCAAATGAAATTGTAAAACCTATCAGGTTAATGCAGAAGTAAATCCGACTCAAAATTATTGGATAAAAAAACCAATGACTTAGAAATAGGTGCTGCGTGAGATTTGCCACACTATAGCATGAGATCTATCTCTAGCTAGAACTATACCGTGAGGCTAGGTTACTAATGGGTATTACTTATTTCCGTAGATTTAATTTTGCGATAAACAGTTTGAACATCCTTAACTGCACCTGCACCGAAATATGGCGGTATACCTCGTGCTATAGTAGCACCCTGTAATATTTATTCCTTAACATACTCTTCATTGATTTGGATGATCTCATTCCACCGATCAGCAAGCTTATAAATGCCTCGATAGTAAAATTCCGTGGGTTTAGAATCAAAATTAAAATTCAACTCTTTTTTTCAATCTTTTCTATTGTTCTTGCCCAAGTAAATTAAAATGGTTCTGTGGTCCTCGAAACAAATGAAAATCATAAGCAGGTTGCACGTCTTACTGTCTTGCAATTTCTTTAATGATAACAGTAGGATTCTCGGACACAAGAACATTAAACCGATCGGAATCAAGTGTTCTTGAACGACCTTTCTTTGGCTCATCTTTTAGAGTGAAATCACCGCTTTCAAAACGAAAAACCATATCCTGTAACTTCTTTCAATCAATACTTCGTCCCCAAGTGTTCTGAATAGATTTTGTTGTGGCACCTGAATTAGCACTTCATGAAACTCGTACAGGATAGCATTTCTTTTGTTCTTTGAATGGGACAAACATGGCCGCCAATATTTATGAAAAATATGAGCGTAACAAAGATAATCTGAAATAAAATCGTTTAGTTTAGTCTCAGAAATATATTACACATATAACAGAATGTAAATTATTGACAATTCTAACTTTAGACATCCGTTCTAAAAATTGTGTTTTACTTTTACACAAATCTCATGCAATGCTTTACCACGACTGAAAACATTCTCCAGTAGTGTTGACCTAAAAAAATAACTACAAATGAAAGAGCCCGTTGATTTTCGACGAATTTAGAACAGTTGATGGTTAAGTTCACTGGAAAAGGATCACATGTATGGAGGTGGTGTGTACTTATATGATATGGGTTGAATTTTTTCCCGTATATTAACTCATGGCACCTTAAATTTACAATATGTGTACTGTTATCGATCTTCCATGTAATAGTTACAGGGTGTCTACTGATATTTCATTTCCAAATTTTACTACTTTTTACTACCTTCAACAGCAAAAAATTACTACCCATTTTTTACACAATGAATGTTGTCCAAATGTCCAGATGTAGGTAATCGGCCTATAATGAGTAATTTGAATCAATAATATACGTAATACCAAAAGTTCGAAAGAGCTCCTAGTTTCTTAATACTTAAAATACTTAATGCTGAAAGGAGCAATCAAAGAATTATTGCAAAAAAGTTACCTAAATTCCTAAGGTACCCCGTCCTAAATGGACTCCAACGAATGTTTGGCAAAGGCCTTGTCTTAAAATCTTTCAACTATGAGGACAACAGTTCATCATATGGAAAAACTAAACTGACTGGAAACTAGTAGACACCAGGGCAATGTCAAATCCCTTTACAGCAGAATAGAATATCAGGGAATTTTGTTATGACCCAACACTATGGCACTTCGGAAATATGAGTTTATGAACTATTTCTATCATACTTCAAAATCTAAATGGGCACCCTAATTGCAGTCAATAATGATAACAAATAGGTTATTAACATGTTATATTACGGAACAGATCTCAAAAATTTTATACCACTTTGCTATGTATGGTAGAAGAATGAACTTTGATTAGATGGAGCATCCCCATGCTTATATGACGACATCCTCAAGGTAACTGAATCGACATGACTGCCAAAAGGAACTTCAAAGAAACTTGACTCTCGTTCAAATGATTACACATTGTATTAAAAGATAATTTTATAGCATAAGTCTTTCAGTATTCGGACATAAATTAACGTCATTGAAAAGAAAAAACTTTCGGCTCTACGAAGAGGTTGTTTTAGTCAGGAAAAAAAGCATTTATAGTTACAGTAAATCGTTGTTTCCCCACATCGAAGTGGACAGAATAAACTCCAGTCTTTCAAAGGAGATAATACTGCTCACAATCAAGCTCAGGTCCAAAAAAACACTTTCTGGAAATAAATGAACTGTAAAGTGCCTTTGATGTCATTGCAATGTTTCTATCCTGCCGCAACAGCTTGGAGTGTGAGAATATTTGTCTTAGAATAAGAATTGGAAGGTTACATGAAGTTTATGATAATCAAGATTTTACCATCCAAATATATAACTTTGAATTAACCATTATTCATTAGGAGGAATCGAAATGTAATTAGTTTGGCTCAGGGCTTACTCATCTGAAATTGCAGCGGGAGTCTCTAAAAGCTAATAGAGATATGATAAGGTTAGTCGTTAGTTTTAGCCTCCCTACCCGCAGCAACAAATGCGATCCAAAGAGAGGAAGGAGGAAGGCACCATTTAGTTTGAGCTAAGGGGGTCACTTCAACGATTTTTAAAAATTGATCTGATTCGTTTGAAAAATGGCCAGTATATGTATTTGTTGAAAAAAAACATATATGAACTTATGTGACTTTTTCAATTTGAGCCTTATTTTTTGAAAAAATACGAAAAACTAGTTTTCTGTTACATTTTTATGGATATTTCAAAAGAATAGATGTCACTGAGTTTTTATGCTAAAACAAAACCAAAGACAGTTTTAGAATCCTTGAAGCATTGCAAACAAAGTTAGAGTAGAAAATTTTCTATTTCCAACTTTTCGTTTTTTATATGATATTTCATCACTAACAAATACACTAATTTTGGGTTTTTAGCATGATTAAAAAAAATTATTTGTAACATTGGGAAAAAAGCTACTGTAACTTTGTTTGCAATGCTTCAAGGATTCTAAAACTGTCTGTTTTTTTCCTAGCATGAAAACTCCCCGACTTCTATTTTTTTGAACGTTGAAAATTAGAGGTTTTGGGTATAAGTCATATATACATTTTTTTTTGAAGTGTGATATAATGGACAATTTATGTAATTGAAGGCTGTTTTCATTTTTATTTCGATAATCTCCATGCATGACTTCATATTCACACTGTGAATTGTAATTTACAATAAAAAATAATCAACAATTATTTTTCTAAAAATAATGAAATTTTATATTTGTGGTCTGATCCTTTTGAAATTTTACTATTGTATGTAACTTTTGAAAAGAAACACAATTCATCTATTCATTTTTTAGATTCAGGCCTTAGTTTTTGAAAAAATTGGAGATGTTGGTTTTTTAGTTCATTTTTATTGATATTTCAAATGAATAGACCTCATTGATTTTTTCTGCATGAACAAAACCAAAGACAGTTTCAGAATCCTTGAAACATTGTGAACAAAGTTACGGTTTTAAATTTTCCATTTCCCTTTTTTATATGAGGTCGAAATGGGGTCGAAAATTTGGGAATTTTGGTCCCCTTACACCCCCCTGGGGAGGGATCTAGTGTCCGTAACGCCATAAAATTTTAGCATCGAATAGTCCGCCACCTACGGATCCTTTTTCAAGAAAAACAATTAAAAAACTCATCGGACCGACAGAGGCCTGGCAGGGCCTGGGATGACCCCCATAAAGGAAACGCGGAATCTACGCAGAAAGGCATAGAAACAGAAAGTTGTGAAAGAAGATTATGAAACAAGATCAAAGTTGAAGAGGAAAGTAGTAGGTGCCAAAAACCAGGACAGTAGAGAACCAAAAAAAGGTGGTCCTTAACATAACAAAAACGTATTTCAACAAAAAAGAAAGCCTACCTAACTCTCAGCTTGGGCCCTCACATTTTCCCCCTGGGAGCGCTAAAGCTAATTGAGAATAATTTTATTTCTGTGCTTACGTTTGTGAATAAAATACTCTAATTTTTGAGCATCAAGTGCACAAAAAAAGCAATTATAAAATCTATGGTGTATATCCCATGGGCAACTGCATCCACTAAAGATGAAATCCAATAAAATGTTATAATTATTTAGTGATAAGGACAACTACCTATTCGGAAATTTTGGCTAGTTGTTTAATGTTTATTCACAAAATTTAAAAGAATAAGTTCACACGATGTTTTACATTAAAAGAATTGTAATTCGCAATAAAGCAAAAATTATTTTACTTGACAAACATATTTCAATCAAAGTCACTTTATACACTTATACGAGAAAATATGTAGTTGGGCTATTTAATTTCTCCCGAGATTGTTTATGTGCATATTTGATTTGTAAGAATAAAAGATGT
Organism: Platorchestia sp. MABIK; assembly: GCA_014220935.1. Taxonomy (NCBI): domain Eukaryota; kingdom Metazoa; phylum Arthropoda; class Malacostraca; order Amphipoda; family Talitridae; genus Platorchestia; species Platorchestia sp. MABIK. Next base: position 87,313 of record JACJUY010001017.1, on the reverse strand, counting down.
CAAATGTCGACCTCCCAGTCATAAATGCACAATTTTTAAATCATTATTTTGTTTTCAAAATTAATCCCTGATATTGCAAGTTCCTAGGCTTGTATTTCAATGTAAGTGCGCATTAATAGAAGTGTTTTCAACAACGCATCGTCACTGGTATTACATTTTTTTAAATTATATTTATACGATTTATGAAACCTCGATTACCGCATCAAAGCAAAGGCCGGTTTTTATTGTTTTCTCTCAATAATTCGTCAATAATAAAATGACTCAAATGAACCTTCCATCATAAAACTACTTGATAACATTCAGGTCAAACTGAATGAGAAGAAAAAGTGAACTATTTGTACTGTCGCTCGCAAAAATTTTGGAACTTTTTTCTATTTTGAGTCCAATCCTAAAATTACACTTCGCTTTACAGGAATATATCCCATAAACCGAGGCAAATTTCTGATTATGGGTAAAATAAATTTTTAAAAATCTTTATACTCTACATACATATGTAACATTACTATAAATTTTCAGAGAATCATTCCCCTTCACAATTTTTTTACTACCTTGAGGTAAATTTTACTACTTTTTACTACTTTTTTACTACTTTTCAAATTTTACTACTTTTTACTACTTTACTTCCTAGTAGACACCCTGTTAACATGGATGAATTTCGCACACAAATTAAGGTGTTCAAAAAATACATCTTTTATTTCAATTATTACTCACCAATATTTATATCTGATAAAAATAATGGATCTTAATTCTTTTACACGGGGCTTGCTTTCCAGTATATTGTTCAAGGTTTGTTCTCATGGAGTTCATGTTACTTCTAGTTTAATGCAAAAGTATTTGAATTAGAAACTTTCTCGTTAAAGATTTGTATTAAATAATTCGAACCCTGATGAATTGAAAGATAGTGTGTTCAATTTGGAGTTCATTCTTCTTAGCCTTCTGAATAGTTCCAGTTCGACTAAGAAGAGCCTGAGATGCAAAGGAGAACCAATGTGAATCAAAATTAAATTCATTATTGCAAAGGTTTTGGAGAATTTAAATTACATCTTCAATGCTGAAACATGAAATAATGTCAAACTTAGAACGCACAGAAATTAATAAGAAAATAAATAAATGTGCATAAAACCTACATCCTCACCTTCATTCAAACACCAATAGAACCATCACTCACCCTCACTCGCTCACTTATATAACCCGCACAACCACATACAACCACACATTTACTCACGGAAAGCTTGCACACACAAGAGCGCTCGCACACATATGTTTGTATTCAAAAACAGCCTTCATGGAAACAGTGTTCCCAGAGGGAAGACGCTAGGTCCTGAGCTGAAAGTTGGGTATGTCTACTTTTGTTGAACTAGAATAAGTTTCTCTCGTTTTGTTGGGGACCATATTTTTGTTCCGTAAACTTCCTTTCATCTTGCTGTTTCAAAGCGCAGGGTGTGGGAGTGTGTACATTTGAACATAGTTTGATAACATTGTTCCCTTAATTCCTTACTAAAGAAAACCTTCCACTTTTCTTTCTTGGGAAGAAATTCTATGTAGTTAGAAAGACATAAACTGGATCTTATGATGTAATACAATTTTCAGTCAAATGAATTTGTATTCATTGTTCCATCATAGGCCTGCTCCAGCACTGTCACGCGACGAACGATAGAAAGAGTTCACAAATGTTGCTTCAAGATGCATCACAAAAGCTCAACAAGATTGACGTATGAATATTGCGACGGCCACTCTTTATGATATCAACTCACTTTCATGCGCTTCAGTGCAGTTTCAAACCCCATGAGCTTTGTGTATTGAAGCTTTGTCGTCTTTGAAGATGTCGTCCTCATCTCGCATTGATTCCTAAGCCATTTGAGAACCATGATTTAAATAATACACATTATCATTTCCATTCATCAGACCGTGCAGGCAACGACCGAACCGAAAGAATTTCAAGGTACAGAAGCGTTTTTCCAATTAAACCTCGAAGAGTTGCTCGTCAAAATCGGGTCCGAGTAACTTTTGAACTGATCAGAGATCGCTACTGCGAACATGTTGTGAGGCCATTCGGGTTATGTCTACAAACCAATGCAACGTATCAGCGGATAGCTTAGGCATTGATTTGAGTGAACTACACGTGTTGAATTATTGTGTGCCTTCGATCGTTTATGTCAATCAGCAAATCGACCAGTTTTAAGCTCGACCTTAAATGGACTCAACAATCGTTAGTTTTTCAGCATTTCCAGTTAACTGCATTAGAATATTTGTTAACTGTCATAGAATTTTCCGTGAACGTGTTATCAAGCGATTATTTATTGACATAGTTGTTAAATTTCCAATTTTAGTACCCACAACCAAATGGAGATCTTACTTTTGTGACAGGAACAATCATCTACTGAGCTAAATCTTACTAATCAACTTTGCGAGAATAAGTCAGATTTTTATTGCGAGAAAAATGAGTTGTAGAATATTTTCTCAAAATTTGTTCTGATATTCAAATTTATCTCACCGAGTTCACAGTTACAGTTGAGATGTTGTAGCATTTGTTTACAGATTGTAAGCAGCCTGGTGGTTAAAGAAATATCATACTGTAAATCAGAGCTCTATTGTGGAAGTTATTGAGTGCATATCATATCAGCATATCAAAACCCATTAGTGCTCCATGGAAATAACTGAACTCTGATTCAGTAGCTGCTCCATAGCGTATCATGTTTAATGACTTCGGCAAAACTTTTTTTTTTTTGTCTATAGGTTTAGATTAATTAATCGCTGTGCATTTAATTTATACTAATAAGACAGGAAAATCTCTCCTCTCATTCCTCGCATCGCAGCAAATAGGAGTTTTGCTGAACATTTTTTTGTAAATTACCTAACCAAATTTAAAAATTTGTTTCTAGTGGTCATTAATCTTCAGGATGTTATTCTGTTTCTGGTGTCATAATGTAAATAGTTTCCTATCTTTTAATTTCATTTCCCTGCCACTCTCAAGGCGCGAAGTTTTCTACAATACGTTTGAAATTTTCAGCGAATGTAACTCTTTGAGGAATAATTTTCGACTACACGGTTATTGTGTGAAAAGTATTTGTTTTAACAGTTCCAACTCTATACTAAGGTTTGTTCAACGAAATGCCGGTCACCCTATTATGATACACGGGTGAGTGCTTAAAGCATAACGTGAATTAGCTGAACATGAATT
>JACJUY010001017.1:41683-78305 GCA_014220935.1 Platorchestia sp. MABIK | reverse complement strand
GCCACGTCACCTGTGATATATACGCCACGTAACCTGTGATATATACGCCACGTAACCTGTGATATATACGACATGTAACCTGTGATACATACGCCACGTCACCTGTGATACATACGCCACGTCACCTGTGATACATACGCCACGTCACCTGTGATATATACGCCACGTCACCTGTGATATATACGCCACGTAACCTGTGATATATACGACATGTAACTTGTGATATATACGACAACTCACGTAAGAAATACACGAGATGTAACGTAAGAAATACACGAGATGTAACGTAAGAAATACACGAGATGTAACGTAAGAAATACACGAGACGTAACGTAAGAAATACACGAGATGTAACGTAAGAAATACACGAGATGTAACGTAAAAAATATACGAGATGTAACGTAAGAAATACACGAGACGTAACGTAAGAAATACACGAGACGTAACGTAAGAAATATACGAGATGTAACGTAAGAAATACACGAGATGTAACGTAAGAAATAACGAGACGTGACGTAAGAAATAACGAGACGTAACGTAAGAAATAACGAGACGTAATGTAAAAAATAACGAGACGTAACGTAAGAAATAACGAGACGTAACGTAAGAAATAACGAGACGTAACGTAAGAAATAACGAGACGTAACGTAAGAAATAACGAGACGTAACGTAAGAAATAACGAGACGTAATCTAAGAAATACACGAGACGTAACGTAAGAAATAACGAGACGTAACGTAAGAAATACACGAGACGTAACGTAAGAAATACACGAGACGCAATGCATAACAAATTCGACACACAATGCACGGTGCACCACGGTGTCCTCGAGCTTTGCAGATACATGCACAGGTCATTCATTTCCACGGCAGATTTTTTAGAAAGAAGAACTCAGTTTTAGAACAACCATTCTACAGTTCATCACAATCGTATGAGAAGTATCTCCTAGTTATATATTTATATATTATCTGTATCATTTGTGTATCATACATCATTGTGTATCATTAAAAAAAAATTTCAAATTTTTTCCTCACTTTCTCAGTTTGTGAATTTTAGAAAAAGCAAATTTTATCATTCACTTTAACCATTATCATGAAATGAATATTTATTTACTAAGCCTCAAAGATGAGAGCAAATACATGAAAAAGTTTTGCCTATGACCAAAAAATTTGCGTTTTTATAAGTCTTCATAAATAAATGAATCGGAACAAACAATTCCTTAATACATCTTTTACTTTCATTGCAAAGAAAGCATTCTATTTCATTTGAAAAAAGCTCCCAAACGAAGCAATGCACAGGTTCAGGATTTTGAAACACTGTGTGTCGTCATAGCAGTACCGTTATCAACGTTAGTTTTTTGAATCGCAAATTTTACGTACGTTTTTCTTAGCTACGCTTCGCGCTACAGCGCGTAACGTAGCTAAGTTCACTTAAAAACTCGAGCTGCTGACGGCGCTACTACGACGTCGTTAATTGTTCAAAAATCTATCCTCTAAATTACAGGGGTCTCCAAACTTTCCTGACTTAGGTCCATACTAATTACTGTAGTTAAGTTCCAAGGGCCAAAACCGTTTTAATTTTCCTGACATTATCTATAGTTTCTGCAGAGTAGTCGCCGAGTACACAGTCGAATTAACTGTCGCGGGCCGGATTGATCACACTGGCGGGCCGGATTTGGCCCGCGGGCCGTAGTTTGGAGACCCCTACTCTTAAAGATGGGTTTAGATTTATTGACTCGAGCAGCCGGCTGCGCTGCTACAACGTCGTTAATTATCTAAAAATCGGCCTGCACAAACGAATCTTAATTTACTAATTAGACTTCAACTTCAAAACAAAATGGTCATGTCTCATCGTGTCAGAGATGTTCTTCTCAGCAATTATTTGAAAATTCGGTCTCCAAAGACGAATCTTAATTTACAAATCAGACTTCAACTTCAAAACAAAATGGTCAATTCTCACCGTGTCAGTGATGTTCATCTCAGCGTCCCCAGTGGTGTTGGCGCTCAGTGACATCTCGTACAAGTGCGCGTTCTCTACGGTCAGCGTCGCCAGAGCTCGCACCACTGCAACATTACAGCACGCACAGAATATGTCAGTGACTGAACACTTTCACATTTTAAGTACCACATTTTACGACAGCTTGTTTTGATTTTGCAGAAATTTTGTGTTTTCCTTGCTGAAAGGAAAAACGCTTTTATTGATCATCACATCCAGTAGATACATATTTAACACAAAAAAGCTCAAATTAACAAGTGATTATGTCAATTCTTAACTCGACTTAGGGTTGAATTACTTTGAATTTGACTTGGATTAATTTGAACTTGACTTGGATTAATTTGAACTTGACTTGGATTAATTTGAACTTGACTTGGATTAATTTGAACTTGACTTGGATTAATTTGAACTTGACTTGGATTAATTTGAACTTGACTTGGATAAATTTGAACTTGACTTGGATTAATTTGAACTTGACTTGGATTAATTTGAACTTGACTTGAATTAATTCGAAGTGAAAAAGGTGTAGTACAATACTAAAAAAACGGCCAAAACCCCGGTTTTGGGCACTATTCTGCCGGAGCCGGGGTTTGCAAAAATTGTCGGGGTTTGCCGGGGCAGGGGTCGGCAAAAATGGCCGGAGCTGGCCGGGGCCGGGGCCCCAGTCAGTCTATAACCACCACAAGCTACCCACCATCATCACACGCCACCCATCATCATCACACGCCACCCATCATCATCACACGCCACCCATCATCATCACACGCCACTCACCACCACCACCACTACACGCCACCCACCATCATCACACGCACACTCACTACCACCACCACTCACCACCCACCACCACCACCACACCCCACCCACCATCATCACACGCACACTCCTTGTAGTAAGCCCCGTTCATGCCCTCGAAGACGCCCATGTACTGGTAGCGCTGCAGGTCGATCTTGTTCGTGAAGGCGTCGCGCTTCCGGCGCATTGCGCTCGTCCAGTCGTTCACGCACTTGCAGTTGCCCGCCGCCGGCAGCCACAGCTGACTCGCGGCTGTGAGGGAAGTGAGAGCCACGGGTCGTTGTTGTTTATATTTTCGTCTGATGTGGATGGTGTCAAATAAGGACTCACGGCTGTGAGGTAAGTGAGAGCCACGGGTCGTTGTTGTTTATATTTTCGTCTGATGTGGATAGTGTCAAATAAGGACTCACGGCTGTGAGGTAAGTGAGAGCCACGGGTCGTTGTTGTTTATATTTTCGTCTGATGTGGATGGTGTCAAATAATGACTCACGGCTGTGAGAGAAGTGAGAGCCAGAGGTCGTTGTTGTTTATATTTTCGTCTGATGTGGATAGTGTCAAATAAGGACCCACGGCTGTGAGAGCCACGGGTCGTTGTAGGTCTTTTCGTCTGATGTGGATGGTGTCAAATTAGCTAAAATATCCTATGTAAGGATTACCGTCCACTGTACTGTTTAGGATCGGGCCACCCAAAACTCGGTGTCAAAATCTAACTGTGGAGTCCATCTGGGTGTGTGTCAAATTGTAAAATCTATCTCTTTAATCGATTCGTAGAAGGGTAAAACACAGACTAGGTTTAGGTTAGGACTAGGCTGGAATAAACTGGTTTTGTTGGGTACTCTAGATTATGGATCATTTAAATTAAAAAACTATGATTATGACCTAGTAAATTAGATGATATGTTAGTTTAAGCCTCCTTAGCAGCAACAAAGGCGTTCTAAATAGAGGAAGGATGAAGTCAATATTTAGTATGGGAACGCGGAATCTACGTACAAGGTGCATATAAATAGTAAGCTAAGAAAGAAGTTCATGAAACAAGATAAAAGTTGAAGAAGAAAGTAGTAGATGCTGGAAAACACGACAGCAGTGAACCGAAAAAAGATGGTCCGTAGCAAAAGAAAAAACCTATTCCATTTCAACAAAAAGAAGACCTACCTAACCATTAGTTCGGGACCTCACATAATCCCCCTGGAAGCGCCAATTCCCAGAGATATAATGTTGGTATTCCCCTGAGGGGTGCGTGAAATGGACCTCGAGTGAGTTTGTTGCCGATATAATTGGGCGTTTGTAGGTGCGTCAGAGTAAGCATTAACCATTGCATTCATCACAGAATCATTGCATTCCAAACCCTCTAGCTCGTGAAAGTTTCGCCTGGTCTTGAGGAAAAAGAAAATTGAGTGAATTTGACGTCACCATATGCGCGGGAAGTCCATGAAATAAGTTTTTAAATTGCCTTAACAACATTCAGTAGCTTGAGAAATTTCACAAGGCCATGGTTCAAGCCATCCCTCTCTTGATCATTCCGAGTTTTACAGACGAACTTGAAGCAGCATTGTCCATTGGTTTATGACCGACAAATTATAGAGCCTCTGATTACTCACTCGGATTATACAGCGCACGAAATCAAAGTGGCGAGAAGAACGAACTAAACCATAAGGCCATGAAAAGAGCAACTGTCAAATGATTATATTCTTGCAATTGATAAAGACGCCAATTCAATTTTCTAAGGAGCAAATAAGAGTTGAATCAAAACCTCACGAGCTCGTTCTCTAATTCTGCGTCTATAGCAACATATCGCCGCAACGTGCACTGGTGATACGATAGTAGGTAGATTTTAGTACATCTACTGAACCATAACTCTTCAATGTATAGTTACGAGAACAAACCCTCTTAGCTCAGGTTCAAGAGAGGAGCGCAGGGATCATATCCGTTTCTTGACATGCTCAAGTCTCAATAGCATGCAGGGAAAACATTCAGCGCTTCTGGCCAAGCTCCACAACTTTAATAAAAAGTGTTTTATAGATTCAAAGAATATTAGTTCCCGTATTCGAAAATGCTGAATTATTCTACCTAAGTAACTATTGTGGAAGTCCACACAGTTCCTCATAACAATAAATTATCATCCATTTAGTCTCTCGTACTTTGAAATGAAACAGGTTTAAAGAGATTTATCCTCTGGGTGTTTTTTATAAATACACTTTCAATAAAAAATATCCGCAAACAGTGGGCGATAAAAACTGGGTCAATGAATTTTTTAAGCACACATTGCTTTCTAGGACCATTTCTACTGGTTAAAGCGCTTCAGTTTATCGTTTCTCCAAGTGAAAGTAAGGATACTAAGTAGATTTTTACTTATTCAAGGTTGGACTTCCGTTTACCTTCAGTCGAGGCTATGGCTGGGAAACTCAGGAAAGTTCAAGTTCATACGACATGACGATTGCGTAAAATCAGTGTCTCTCGTTCGGTACAGCTCGCTGCTCTGGCAAATGAAAGTGCAAGTCTCTTGACGAGGCAAAAAAGGTGACGCAAGAATTAAAAGACGAAGTTACTCGTGTATAAGATGAGCTGCACAATACTCCGGCTTTCCTTGCGAAAGAGAAACAGAACTATAGAAATGGAAGTAAATGCCCCTTACCTATTCTACAAAGCTAGGCTTACAACCGAGTCCTGCAATGAAAGATGGCGATTTTGTGACAAGTTGTTCCCGTTACCGCAAAAAAGCGATAGTTTCTCACGGTGGTCAAGTGGGAACGTGAAAAAAAGAATAGTAGATCAGAAACGGCAGCGTAAAAATGTGGAATATTAAATCGTAAACGGGAACAAAAAATATGGAACATTAGATCTTAAATGGGAATGAGAAAAGGTAAAATATTAAATCGTAAATGGGAGTGTGAAAATGCGGAATATTAGACCGTAAATGGGAATGAGAGAATATAGAATATTAGATCATTAAAATAAATAAGAAAATATATGAAACACGAGCTCAAACCCAGGATTGTTTGACAGAATGAAACATTAGCTAACGAACGGGAACATTAAAATGTGAAACATCACCTCATAAACTGAACCAAACTAAAATATGACTGAAGCATGAGCTCATGAACATGAAGCATGAGCTCATGAACTAGAGCATGAAAATATGACTTCCTAAGTCACTTTCAAGAGCCCATTTAAACTACACAAATTCGTACACGCGTACTGTACATATATTTTGTACGCTGAAATTACTTGCCAACATTGAAGCGAAAGCCTAGGATTATTCATCATCCTTAGGCCTGTCGCCGAAATGAGCACCTCAGAAGTGATTGTCGTGAAATGATGGATCTGTGAAACCAATCCTCTCAATAACCCTTATGAGCAGCATCTTATTGTATTGCTTGGAACTTCGAAGTAGCTGTGAATCGAGTATAAAGCGAATAAGTTACTTAAAAGCCTAAGCTTAATCTGATTCAAGACTTCTCACTCACATGCCATACCAAAAGCTCTCACAGAAAAAAGTATAAAGAACATTCTACTCACCAATGAGCGCGATCAACAATTTCATGGCCAATTCATCTACTAAAAATAAGCACACTATGATTTCGTATCCACACTACGCCAGCGTGCAGAACTGGGTGCACACAGACCGTAACTAGCGCGGCGAGATGCGGGCTGGTCCGACCGACGTGTTGTGTTCCCAGACGACGGCGGTGTTGACCTGCGCTGCCATGACGCGACCGCTGGCGGTCGATTGCGCCCTTCCCTACGCAGCCTCACGATGCTGCCCTCGTTGAGACAACAGTCACAGGCTTGCATGATTAATAATACGTTCCTGTACAACCTGTAGTTTTATTTCGAAGGACTGAAAACGGCCAGCGACTGGCATTATTCAAAAATATTTTCCTTAGTTGCATGTAGTTTCATTCTGAAAGACCGAGAAACGGTCACAGGCTCGCATTATTCAAGAATACATTCCTTTGCAACCTGTAGTTATATTCGGAGACACCGAGAAAGGGTAAGTGACTGGCGTTCTAAGATATTTTCCTGTTTAACCTGTAATTTTATTTGGAAACACCGACAACGGTCAGTGACTGGTATTGTTCAAGAATACATTTCTGTGTAAGCAGTAGTTATATGCTGAAAGACCGAAAACGGTCAGTGACTGGTATTGTTCAAGAATACATTTCTGTGAAAGCAGTAGTTATATGCTGAAAGACCGAAAACGGTCAGTGACCGACCTTATTCAAATCTATTTTCATGAGTAACCTGCAGTTCTACTCTGAAGGACCGAGAAACGATCACAAAATTGAATTATTCAATAATATTTGCTCCATACTATTACATTTTAAACGGCCAGGAAGTAATTGGTCATTATCATAGTTCAAAATCTGGTTCACAGGTCTTCAATGCGGTAACTTGAACTTGAGGCCAATTTTGAACTCAAATTTAGTTCAAGGACAATAGATTAGATTAGTCGTTAGTTTTAGCCTCCCTACCCGCAGCAACAATTGCGATCCAAAGAGAGGAAGGAGGAAGGCACCATTTAGTATGGAGTTAAGGAAACGCGGAATCTACGCAGAAAGGGCATAGAAACAGTAAGTTGGGAAAGAAGATTATGAAACAAGATCAAAATTGAAGAAGGAAGTAGTAGGTACTGAAAAACAGGACAGCAGTGAACCGAAAAAAGGGTGGTCCGTAACAAAACAAAATCCTTACGGCAACAAAAATAAAGCCTACTTAACCTTTAGCTCGGGCCCTCACATTTTCCCCCTAGGAGCGCTAATTCCCATAGATACAATAATTGTATCCCCCTGAGGGGTTCAAGGACAATATTTGGCATTGATATAAATAAGGGGATTTTCGAAACATGCTAGTCTTAAGAACAATCTTGTATTACTTGAGGTAAATTAAAAATTTAAATCGCTCTTAAGTCCGTCATTAGAGGCGAATTAGGGTAGCACCAATTGCCAAACATCGAAACCTTTTTTTAATTTTTTTGGATTAAGAACGAAATAAGAAAGCTCCTGGCTATTTCCAAGTGAAAGCAAAAAAAAACAAAGCTGCATTGTGTCTCTGCAGCAACAATTTTTGGTTTCTCCAATCATTGGCAGGATGAATAAGGAATGAAACAGCAAAAAAACATGTATTATTAATTTTATTACAATATATAGCACGAAGAAAATACATTTGTACAAGAATAAATTACAGCGACAAGTGATCATAGCGAACGAGAGATGAGAATAGTGGAGAGTAAATCGTAAAAGTAAAAGAGTGCTCTCAAAATTCACCAGTTGCAAGCACTATTATTTTTTCATTACGCGAAGAACCAGGACGCGATGATTTTTGTCCGGCCGACCAAACTCACCTGCACTGAAATATGAAATGCAAAGAAAAAAGAAACGATTGCACTCGAGCGGGAGACTGTACGAGATGTAATATCGGCCTCCTCCATGAGAATTGGAAGAAATACAAAAAATTAAATGAGGTCAACTCAGTTCTTTAGAAATTAGACCCACGGCAGACTCGTATGACCAGCGTTCCTGAACCGGCGCTTGCAGTTAATTAAAATGTTGAATTTTGAAACAGCTCATGTCTTTAAAGCGGTACAGCTGGCAGCGTAAGTGCACTTACAAGAACTTACGCAGCCAACGGTACCATTTCGAAGACGTAAATGGGTTGAAATTCGAATTTAAGACACTGCCGAATGACAATCTTTTCTTCCCTACTTCTCCCACTAAAGAGGTCAAAAATACCCCCGTGTAGCGTCTCACTTGACGCATCAGTTGCCACGAAGTGTGTTGCTGACTCCTGATGTGAACTCACGTCCTGTATCATGCAGAACATGCTACCACAGTACATAGCTTACTGTAGCATCATTGAAATGACAGCGCGTACAGCGAACAATCTACCCAAAGCTCAGCCGTTTAAACTGTGGTTAAAATACTTTGGAAATTTATTAAATACAAATTTCATCAGCACAAAAAAAACAGCGAAACTTCTCCAGTCGTTTAAGATGCATAAAAAACGAAGTACAAATTCCTCCGTATCTTTCTACCAAGGAAGTATAGTCAAAAGTGCGCCCGTCAATTCTAAGCAGATTACTGAGACACGACGGATCAATTCAGCCCCTCTCAGAGAAGAAATACCCAAAACTAGCAGATCTGCAATGCAAAAGGAAAGTAGTTTAAAATAGACAAAGCTGAAAAATCCACCACAAATTAAAATTTTCAAAAGTAATTATACCATTAACCATAAATTTACATGAGCGTTAAAAAAAACACACTACCGGCGACAGTGCCGTAATAGATCAACCATAAAAATACCGTTTTCTCACATGACTACCGCGAGACTTGATGTCCAATATCACTGTGAGGAAAATCACTCAGTGGTGGTGATGAGCCACTCACTTGGAAACAAAGGGGCAAAAATGCGTTGGCAAAGTAGGAGACACTACATAAAAATATAAATCATTTCGGCAACCTTATAAGAGAATAAAGCAGTCGCACTCGTGAAGCCACTTTTCGAAGCGGCATACACTCGAGCATGTGCAATAATTGCCATTCTTGCATCGGTACTCAAAAAAGGATTAAAATGACACACGGATTACAACCCTGAAAATATTTAGAGAAAAATGATGAAGACCACCAAACCTAGAACACATTCCTTCATTCAGTGCCGCAAAATTTTCAGTAGAAACGTTGCATTCCCAAGCTTGCAACGCCTGACATTGCATTGCCAACGCCTCAAAAATTTCTGGGGAGCTTCAATTCGTCCACAGAAAGTCTGAAATAACTCATGGCGACGATGAAGGACGTCTACTTGAGGGCACCATGGTAATGAGCATATTTGGACTATTTTTTAACGCATGTTTGGTTTACTTTTTTAACCTGAATTTCTAGAAAAGTCTCGCTAATTTTTCAATGGGGAAATAAAGATATTTTAGTAAGAGATACGAGTGCACACAATGTGCCTCAAGTGATGCCCCAGCTGCAGCTTAGGACAACTGGCTAGAAGCCTTAACGCGAAAGAAAATTAAAGTTGAAGAAGCAAGTCAGAGGTGTTGAAAAATAACACAGCAGTGAACCGAAAAAATATGGTCCTTGAAAAAAATAGACCTATGCCATTTCAAATAAAAAAGCCTGTCTTATTTTTAGCTCAGGACCTTACATTTTTCCCCGGAAGCGTTGATTCATCTAGATACAATAGTTATATCCACCCCAGAGAAACACTCCTTCTGTATGGCTTTCAAATTCACTAATGCAAATCTTTTCTAGTCCCCAAATGAGCTGCCTATGATTTTCAACTTTAGTTCCAAACAGTAACACATTCCTTCCCGAATAGCATCAGCATTTATTTTGATACCTGGAACGCATTCAATTTCGAAGGTAATTTTTGAATTGATTAAGCTACTCGTACAATTCTCAAGCTTGTTAGACACTGTAAAATTGGCTGTTCCATTACTTCCTATTCACTGTCCTGCTCTAGAAAAAAAACAAGAATGCTAGTATTAGTGATGCAAACCGAGCGTCATCTTCCGATGCAGGAGAAAGAAGAACGTATCTCAAATACGAAAATGTCATGATTCATTAGAGCAGAATTCCACGATCTCTACAGAACCGGTCTATACATTCCAGTCATTACCGCTAACGTTACGAAACTAACAAAACACAGAGAGCATACAAAATTTCTACAAATAACGTACACCATAACACTACAATTGCAAAACTACTCTTAAAGTTACGTAGTTCGACTAGATCAGTAGAGGCAATCCCTGTTGAGGTTTTGACCATATGAATACATTGAAAGCGACCGCCCCAAACTCTGGTTGCGTCTACATAAAAAAAAACTTTGCGAGCGAATACACTGCCTGGCCAGAAAACGAAAGCGTGCACTTGTTCTCATTTACTTGTGCGATTTTCTCCATTATTTCGGAAAGCCCAATTTCAGTTGAAATTCTTGTGGAAACCCTTTATGAAGCAGCAGCAACTTATTTCAAGCACGGTTCCCGTCTTAAACTTAGTTTAAAACCAAACAAATGAAGATCCGTGGACAGAATCCGTGAAGGTCGCACTATCGGTTTTATTGTACTTCTGAATAACGCACTTTTTATTGGCCAGACAGCGTATTACTCCAACGACGTCTTTTAAAAGCTGTTCAGTCTTCATTTGAGACTTCAGTACTAAAGTCAAGCCATCAAATTTCTAAGCAACTTGTCAGAGGGTGTTTCAAGTGAGTGAGTAACTTTTCTGACTTCGCATAAACAGTTTACCCTCATGTTCCGGGAGTGGATATTACCAGTCAGGAGCAGGATTTTTACGCAATTCACATCGTTGTGCCGGTTCAGCTGTCAGCCTAAGTTCTGCTGTAAACTCGGCTACGCTACGCGTTGTTTCTTCTGAGGCAAATCATTGAATTTTATCTAAAAAACACCAATTTTAGCATTTTTGCAGTCACAGAATAAAGAGCACGTACCGTAGCTAAGCCAGCAAACAACTCTAGCTGCACAAAGACAAATTACCTGAAAATCTGCCCCAGAAATATAATACGACTTCAACTGATGCACCATCCAATTAAACGCCACATGCTTCTCATACCTCCGTCCACGAATGTCCCGACATTGTCCACGAGAACTTTATCATTATTACTTCACTTCTAGATGAGCACAGCCAAAGCTGAAGATACGAGTTACACGTCGAGCGATTCCTTACAGTTGGATCAATACCATTTAAATTATTCGTTCAGCTATTTACTTCGAGCGAGCAAAATGGAACATCAAGTCGATGACACTAAAATAAGCTCACGGCCTTCACACCCCAATAATAAAAAATGAGCAAAACGTAAGAAAAATTAGTCGTTCATGGCGCTAAAAATTTCACAGAAATTTCAAATATAAAAACCACGGTAACAGCAACAGTTAATAGTGTGGGGTGCAAACGCTCAGACAGAATTTACTTTATGGAAACTTGCCGAGTCAAGAGTACGCGCAGCAGTCATACCACTGCACACGGCACAGTTGAATGGTGAACCGGTCATCATCTTCATTATTACACCTCGCCTATTTCGAATATAAGGAACTTCTTACAAAAGAGCTCATAGGGAACTTATGACTGCACGCCAATCATCAGAAAACTCAATAGTTAATTAATTCAGATCGAAACCCTTAGCCCCATCATTACCACTTGCCTATTTTGAAAACACGGAATAGATCTGAAAATAAACCTACAAGGAACTTATGATCGCCCCAATCATATGAAAATTCAAGAGCTGACTAATTCAGATCGAAATTCTTACCTCCATCAGTACCACTCTTCGAATACATAGAATATATCTAAAAATGAATCTACAAGGAACTTATGATGGGACGCCAATAACATAAAAATTGTATAGATAACTACTTCAGAGCATTGCAATGTTATCAAATGCATCTATGGCTTGAAAGAGAAAGTTCAAAAACAATAAGTCGACTCTCCCCTAAAGAAAATTGAGCGATAAACTAGAGGAGCAAAAAAATTGTATTGTCTACAACTAAGTGAAATGCCAAGCAGAAGCACAATAAGACGAAATATTAAATCAGCGAACTCCATCAAAACTCCCTTAACTAAAGTCACAAGCAACTAATTTATCAAACTCGACGGCCTTAAAGCTTTTGTTTTAAAAAAAAAAAAAAAAGTTAATTTTCCAGCCATTCATTCAGATATGGACTTCTTAACAATATCTGCCTCAGATTTTCTACCTAGGTATTAATAATACAAGTTACAAATGAGTAAACAGTAGCCATGCTACGAAATGAGTAAGAGCATCATTACCAGTGTTGAACTGCATAGGAAAAAATAGACAAGATCTCACATCTATTCCACTGCGCGATACACAGAGGATAAAGAGTAATTCAGAAAGACCGCAAACTTCAGCTGCCTGCAAAACATACAACACCAATAATTTCAGCGCAGAAAACGCTCAACAAACCTAAATAAGGCGGCGATTTACCACCCTATTCGTAAAACAACAAACGTTGAACAACGAAAACACAAGCGCAAACCCCCACCCACTTAACAAGAAGTTGACGGCAGAACGCGAGACATCTTTGGTGCAGAATGGTAACTTACAACGTTACTAATGAAGTCTGAACAGATGATAGTGACGAATTTTTGTACAGTACATGAAGTGTGAAGATATGAATAATTATACATAAGAAACTCGGCAACCAAGTTACAATGTCTAAATTACCTCAACAGAGCGAGCCTGGAAGCAAAACTAGCGAGAAAAACACAAAAACTGACCTTGAATAGGACTTCCTTCCGCTGGAACATAAGGCACCACACAGTCCTAGTTAATTCATTAAATATAAAGAAGAGTAACGTACGGTTGATATAACGAACATTAATTGAAAGCGATCAAGTAATGCTATAAAAAGGTAGAACTCCTCAGGCTTTGGCGGAACGAATTGAATCGAGACTATAACGCAATACCATTCCAGCTATTTAGTACGTAAATCCGGACGTGGGTATAAAATCTCCCACAAATGCAAGACATCGAAGTCATGGAAGAAGAATAGCTGACACAAAACGGAAATAGAAACTAAGACACGTACAAGAAGATAACAAGCAATATAAAATAAGGTTTCCAACAGAGATAGTTAGAAATGTAGTATTACATACTGGCAGAGGTCGAAATAGATAGGACTCGACTTTACCACCACGCTGCGAGACGGAGAATAGTTGAAAATTCACAAGGGCTCGGAGTCTGAGCCACGTGAGCAGAAGCGTCAAGATTGGTGCAATAAAAGTACAGGGTACGGCAGTCAATCCTGCATTTTTCAGCTTCCACAGTCATCCTGGAAATGCAGGGTTGACTGCCGCACCCAGCATATTGGAACCTCCATACGAGTGGAATGCATGCAACTCTGGACTGGGAATCGGAATGATAAGAGAATGAAAAAACGGGAAGCAAAACTGGAGTGTTGGCGTGTTTGGGACTATGGAAATTACTGACACAACCTAACAGTCAACAGTTCTTATGGAATGAACAATTTTTGGACCAAACAAGGTACATGACAAATGCATTTTATTTGAATATGTTAATATTGAGAATTAGCTAAAATTACGTAATTGTTTCGAAGTATGGAGCTTAAATGGCCGTCAATGTTTTGGCGTGAAATCATAATCATTTCATTCTGGATTTGACCAAAATTCCAGATGCATTTAGGCTACTTACACCCCATATCCATGTCTAAAATTCCCTGTAAAGGAAAACTCGTCATCAGAGATTGAGTTCAAGATGCACCATACGGGTGCCAATTATTACCTTCGTCTCCAAAGAGCACTTCAGCCACTTACATAGCAAAGTTTGCATCTCAGCAGACGGGAAGCATAGTGAGAGAGAAGGACACTCTCACAAGAGGTCTGAGCCATAATAACTACAGGTCTCTTGCAGAAACAAATAGGAAAAGAGAACAAGGAAAAACACGGGTATTAATAAGAAACTCCTGCAAGAGGAGCTAATTTGTTGTCAGTAGCTAGGAATACGCGAGCAGTGCAGGCCTGTTTATCAAGTGAGGCCCGTTGAGGAAACCAAGAACGAACTCGGGTCATAAGAATTGCCGATTTCACTGCGAGTCACTAAAGATATCACAGAAGTACAGTAATGCTCTAAATTATCAGTAGTCTACACGACCTCTCTCCCCAAGTGAAGGGACAAGTCCTTCAAATAACCGAACGATTTCTGAGGAGTTTTCTACTGTCCACAATTCACGGGCATCATTTGCAACGCTTGACAGGTGCCCTCGCACGAGTCTCTCTACTCTCTCATAGGTGAAGCGACCAACACGCTGTGTAGCACACGCATAAAGCCTCTCAACAAGCATCACTAGGTAACCCTGCTCGATGTAAGAAGAAATGTAAAAAGAGACGTAAGAAGAAACTTAAGGAGAGACGCAAGAAGAAACATAAGAAGAAAGCGCCGCGTCCCCTGCCATACCAAGTAGAGAACACGAATTTTAAGTAGAACATCACCAAGAGCTTCATAGACACGATTTGTAAACAGAAGCTCACTGAACGCGTGCGTTCCCTCCTGTTAGAAAAGGTTAATTTTTTAAGCCGTATTCGCCGTGGTAATCGAAGTAACACGTCAGTCATGAACACGTTCGGTTATTACACCAAGACAGCAATGTAGTGCAAACACAACAACAAAGTAACTCAATGAGATTCAAACTTTAAATCTCAATCTAATGAGATTGCTCAAAATGTAAAATCTACCTAGAAAAGCCAAACCGAATTAATCCCGAAGTTAATTCGTTTTTTAGCTGCACAGTTGAGAGATTTCGTACCTACCTTTCTACAGAGCTTAAAACTTGTCAGATCACCCGTAGGAATGTGAACTAAATGCACAGTTAACAGACGTAAGCTAACGGAAGGGTGTCCGAACTGAGTCACGCATTTGACCCATAAGTAGCCGGACTTGCAAGAGGACAAACAACACCACACACAAAGTTTGATTAAGTAAGGGAGTAACACAATTGCATAATTCAGGCAATTCACTCAGCATGAAAAAAACCTGTAAAGATGGCATATTCCCGACGTAAAAAAAACAAGAACATAAAAATCCCGTAACTTGTAGGCATGTCACGTAATGGTTGTAGATCCCAAAAACTGAAATCATTTGCATAACTGAAAGGTACATCAAACTTGGAGAAATTTTATTTCAATTGCTTCATAACGAAGACACAGGAAGTGAGAATTTATCCTGAACACTGAGCCTACTCTATGTAAGTGAGGCTGATGTCGAGCAGGCACAGTTAAGGGCACCCCAATATTCATTTTGCAGCCCAATTTTTGTTTTGTCGCAGTGCCCCGTATATGGGATACAACACAAACTATAGTCTTGTACAACGTTGCCATGGGGACAATGACCACCACGGCTAGTCTTATCTCACGCCAACACCGAAGGATAGCGAGAGCCATATTTTACAGATTAGCACGCCGAGTTAATTCACTTCATCTACTCCAAAAAACGTTTTCCTAGCATGTTACCATATTAGATTTATTAAATTACGCCCTTGAATATGTCAAAGAGCTAATGTCACGAGATACTGTCACCCAGCCGATTTTCAGCGTAAATAGGGGAGGGAGAGAGATAGGTTTTCGAGCTCAATGATTAGTTTAGGTGTTGGTTTAAGCCTCCTTAACTGCAAGAAAGGCGTTTCAAAGAGAGATAGGATAAAGGCACCATTCAAGATGACGTTATTGGAACGTAGAATCTATGCACAATATGTGCTCCCACATAAGATCCCCTGCGCATAGAAACAGTAACTTATGAAAGAAGACTACGAAAAACGATAAAAATTAAAGAAGAGAGAGAGGTGCTAAAGAACAGGACAACAGCGAATCGAAAAAAATGGTCCTTACAAAAAAATACATTTTATTTCAACAAAAAGAAAGCGCACCTCTCAGCTTGGGACCTCACACTTTTCCCCTGGGAGTGCTACTTCCCCTACATACAATGGGTGAATCCCATTTAGGGGTTATCGAGCTCAAAATCCTCTAAGAAAGCCATGGCACAACCAAAAAAAGGTCCTAAAATTGAACATCCTCTCTCTGCTTTGCAACTTCCCGCACCAATCCATTTTTTAAGCAACTTCACTCGGTGACGTTGAAGTTGCTCAGTGAAGCAACTTCACATGCCCACAAACTATTGTATAAGCACTGGGGAACGGCGAGAGCAAATTTGTGGACTTCGACGTGGGCCTTTACGCGTCTGAACTTTCCGCATAAGTTCTCGCGTTTTTTACATATAAGGGCAGTCAGTAGGCAAATTTTCAGAGATTGCATTCCTGATACATTTTAAGATTTCCGCGATCACAAAATATGTTCAAAACGAACAAATTGATGCAAAGATCTGAGTAATGGAATAAATTTCATTTTCTTAATTTACTATAGCCCGAAACTACGACACCGCTTGATCGTGTTAATCCCTAACAGTTTACTTTTCTATTTAAACGCTCACGGCAAATGCTTAGTGTTTAAGTAGCAATTGACCAAAATAGCACAAGACCATCAACACAAAAAAATGCACGACCCGACTGCCTCCATTTGGGGTTAAAGTTTGAATGCTACCACATGATCAATCGCACCTACGAATAAGCAGTATGCTTCTTGAACAATAAAACTCACTTCCTGAAGATAATCAAACGAAAAGAGAAAAAAGTCCATGATTTAAATGCAAAACTCTAGCTCATTTTCATTTCTAGCTCTAGCTAATGAAATAAAGAATCAATTTAATTAAGAAATAAATAGAACAAGTGATTGGCAATTCCCAAAAATCCATAAGTAAGAGTGACCAGAGGCACAGTCGAGCAGCACCAACACTGAAAGGCTGCGTAAAAACATCAAAACTTAAGTTACAACAATGAACACATTCTGCAGTCGATAGATACTTTACTTAAGAGAAACAAGCAGCAGCTCCATCGTTTCATTTGAACGAGGAAACGTTTAGCCTACCGAGCGGCGCCCCGCATTGAGCCGTGATGTTGACTTGCCAGTCCGCGACAGAGCCCCCGCTCTCAATGCAAGCGCTGCGAGTTCGGTGTCTCATCAATAACACCTCAGTTCATCTGGAAATAAATTTTACGCGAGAGTTTGTTCGACACCATTTATGCATTGGAATCATACCACCAGCTAGGTTCAGTTTCGACTTCTAATTCCAAAATATCAGCTCATCCATTAGTACCTGGAAATGTATTTTACGCGAGAGTTTCATTCGGGCATTGGAATCCTACCACGCCACCTCCTCGTCAGACACGAATTTCGAATATTTTCTTCTAGAATTAATTCGAAGACTGGTGAAGAGACACAAGACAGGGCTAGGTTTGGAGTAAAAATTATCTGGGACTGCTTTTCAAACGCCAGCACGGCTAGCTCTCAAGCGTAACTGGCGGTATATCAAAGCTTATGAAATATAGAAAAATTTGGCTTTTCAATATTGCTTAATGTCGTGGTGTTGAATTATTCATTGGATGAAGTCTCAATACAGAGATGAGATTCTCCATCATGCAACTCTTATACGAACCACTCAACATTCCTCAACTTCGTATTTGAAGTCCAAACTCAGACATTACCAGAAATAATACTTTGAGAAGTAGGAAGCATTGCTCAAGAGAGCATTGAATATATGAATAAGCGTCCAAAGGCGTTGCTCGACAGAGAAGGAAATGTACAATGAAGATTCAGCAAAAACTCGACGTGGAAATGTGATTTTCATGATCTAAGGCTTCACTTGAATAACAAGAAAACGTATTGGCGATAGAAGGCAAAGCTTAAAACCAGCGATAAAACCGGTTTTCGATTCGATGGCAACGCTTGAGTGACATAAGAACGGTCTTCCAGCACGAAAGCCTGCGCTCACAGAGAGTGGAGAAGCTGGGGTGCGTTCACTCGAAGGAGATGAGGTTTTCAGGAGGGGTGCAGGTGGACTCGGTGAGGGCGTGAGAGATGCGTGACAGCCAGCAGCGAGCGGCGGCCACAGACGGCGCTCGGAACTTGTAGATCGTGTTGCTCACTTGGTCTGATAACTGAACACAAACACCATTAGAGAGCATGACAATCTTACTTATAATGAAGCGGCCACTGCAGCTTTTATTTGTTTGTCCGGGTTTTAAATTTTTTATTATTCTCAGTTAAGCGATCATCACAGAAAAAGCAGTGAATTTAAGCAAAAGTGGTACCACAAGAGCGCCAAATTTGGGTGTATCGACGAATACAGGCCGCTCCGCTGACACATGGACGTGTATGCATCTCGCTGAAACGTAGAAATTAAATCAAAATAAATGACAAAAGCGAAGGCACTCGCACAGAAGGTAGGCTACACGATGCACTGGCCTCATTCGCAAGAGAGACAGAGAAAGCCAGAAAAAAAGATAAAACCTGCCTCGCTACAAACACAAGCACACAACGGATTTTCGCAACAGGCATCGCTGATTTTGTGGTGGGCGGCAGAGCAATTACCAATGCGTATTATCGTATTAATGAGACTGCACCATTGATGAGACTGAGCGAAGATTATGAAAACCTTTCGCACGTTTGCACCGATGCAGTAACCAGGTGAATCCCAAAGGGTTAACAACGAATAATGACGAAAAATCCAAGAAATTACGACTGAACAAATTCAATTTTTTGAAGAAACAGCTCCGAAAAGTCATCAGACAGAAATGAGGCAGTGGTTTCATTCCCTAGTTCATATCATTCCATCCTCGCACTACCCAGGTCCAGCGCACTACATCACATTGTACTATTAACATCTCGTGATAAGTCATAATCAATAAATCAATATCTAACCGGTTTTGAATGAGATCGGTGTGGGCATGTTTGTGCCAGCCTAGTTCAATAAAAGAATTAGATACTAGAAAAATAATAATTTTTCATGAAGGGAAAACCCAAGAAGCACATTGAAACCAATTCCATTTGGGAGAATCACTCTAAATACCATCAAAACCGAAGCCAAACTCGTGAAGACGCTCATCTTTACTTTGTATTTCTCCAAAACGATGCTATGGTCTCCATAAACAACTATTTCATTTGCAAGTGCACATTTACCTAGTGACCTTAAAACCCGTCTAGAACAAGGGTTCCCAACCCGGTGTGCTCGCACCCACGGAGGTGCGAGAGAAGTCCAGATAGATAATAGGATATGAACGATTTGTCGGCATTTTCGTTTCAGGGGGTGCGAGGTTCGAACGAAATTTTTTTTAAGGATGCGGGGGAAAAACGATTGAGAAACCCTGGTCTAGAACAAAATCAATCCACAGAGAAGTTCATCATCAACTCGAACTTCTACAGGGCGATGTCACAGTCTCAATGGACAACAGTAGTGCAGCAATGGCACAATTAACTAGCCACCCTAAAAATCATAAAAATTAATCCCATAGAGACGTTCATCTTCAACTCTAACTCCAGAGCGCTATCCCAGTCTCAATGGACAACTGCGCAGTGAGCGCGCCATTACCTGGAACATATCAAGCTGGGAAGCGCCGTCCTGGTGCGGCCCAAAGAGCAGCACTTTGCTGTCAGCGGTGACGAGGGGCTGGAGTTTGCAGGGCGAGTTCTTGAAGTCAGCTCGCTCGAGGCCGCGAGACGCCAGGGACTTGGGGTGGTAGTACACCAGCGCGCCGCCCCACAGCTGCACCTACACCGCGGGAGAGGGAACAAAATAGAGTCATTTCAATGGGGGAAATACACCTCCTCTTGTTCGGCTTGACAATAACGGGTTATTTCAAACTAGGTTTGTGACATCACAATTGCGACATGCCGTTGGGCCAATAGCGCCGCTGACAGTGTTGCCAGATGCAATATGAGCGCTGCTATTGGTTCGTTGCCGTGACGTCAGCGTGGCCACATGGTTGACGAAAAAATAGACTGGTTTGACCCTACCTTATTTCTTCTACCGTGACCTGCACGCCACCCAGTTCAGCCCGCTCATCTTGCATTCATACGCTCCCTCTTAATTGTAGCCAGTTGAATGTATTTGTTAAAACTCTACTTGGAAATGGGATTTCCATCTCTCGTAGCTCTACTTGAAAAATATGAAGTAAACGTGTACGCAATATAAGGCAATTATGCAAGTTTTGCGAGTACAACGGATACAGGCGAATTATATGTTTACGAATAGGTATCCTATATAAATAACAGTATAATGCAATGAGACACGCATATTTCGCCTAGAACACAGACGAAAACTACGAATACAGGACTCCTCAAAGAAGTACATTATTATTTGATATTTTGCTCATTACTACCTCAAACATTGAAATATTATGAAGACATTACAAATCAGATGATAAACAAGTAATTTTTAATCATAATTTACCAGTACTTCAACGATTGAGACGTCATGAAGGGTTACAAACAAAAAGAAAGAACGATGCGCGTCTGAGTATCATTTGATCACTTAAACACTTCAACATTTCCGTAATAATACAACCCAGAAGCGAGTTACCAATGATCATCATTTCTCGATGCTGCAGCCACAACGACTTCATGGAAACCTCCATTAGAAATTTTTTCAAGATTTGAAATTGAAATAAAATTTACTAGCAGAGCTTTTAAAAAGTCACAAAAATCCTCTAAAGCTATATTTCATCCGGTAGGTTGATTTTTAAAGTCACGGGCCAAACCATGTAAAATACCGATAAATTTAAGTTGATGCACAGAAAAACAAAAATCAAACCCGAAAGCAAAAAAAAATCCTTACACGTAGAATAAGTTGTACAGAGCTATCTCCACTTGATGTCAAAAAAGCTAAACTCATCACGATTAACACCACACCAGGGCATCACACCCTCACACAACTCACATGAAGATAACCCAAGTTGGTTAATTTCATATCAACCTTAATTAAATACCAAAGAAGCAGATGCTATACAACTGACAAGCTCCCAGGACATCAGACCCTTAAACAATGCAGATGAACCAAAAAGCAACTATTTCTCAGCGAAATTTGAGTTAGTTACCCAGTACCTGTGCCAGGCGCCAATCAGAGACATCCAACCATCCAAAAAACAGAATGTCATTCTACTTGAATGACATAAGGACATTAGCCCCCCCTCCCCCACGTACACACAGTTTAGATGAACCTATAGTTGGTCACCCAGTGTCTGTGACAGGCATTGACCGGAGGAGGCATCCAGCCATCCGAAAAAAAATGCCCTCCTACATTAATCCCTCCAGAACATCAACCCCCATCCCATACGCACGCAGTCCAGATGAACACAAGCCAGTTATCCAGCATCTGTGCCAGGTGCCGACTGAAACATCCAAGAAATAGATCACCATCTTACATTAATTTCTCCAGAACATCAGCCCCCACACACGCAGTTCAGATGAACCACAGCCAGTTACCCAGTATCTGTGTCAGGTGCCGACCAGGGACATGCAGTCATCCAAGAAACAAAATGCCATCCTACATTAATCCCTCCAGAACATCAGTCCCTCACACAGTTCAGATGAACCACAGCCAGAAACTCGGTATCTGTGCCAGGCACCAATCGGGGGCATCGGATATCATACTTTGCCCTCCAAAAAAAACACAATGCCATCCTTCATTAATCCCTCCAGGACATCAACCCACACACACACGCAGCTCAGATGAACCACAGCCAGTTACCCAGTATCTGTGCCAGGCACCAATCGGGGGCATCGGATATCATACTTTGCCATCCAAAAAACAAAATGCCATCCTTCATTAATCCCTATAGGACATCAGCCCACACACACACGCAGCTCAGATGAACAACAGCCAGTTACCCAGTATCTGTGCCAGGCGCCGACGGGTGGCTTCCTGCCATCTTTGAGGACGGTCTTGCGGCGCAGCGGCCCCTGCATGACGCAGCTGTCGCGCCCTCGCTGCACCGCCGCCACCGCCTCGCACTCCTCCGTCGACACCCCCGACCTGGTCCAGTGTTGCTGTTACTGCCATTGTTTTGCGCTAGGTCTTTGATTTCTTTTTTAGAATCACTCATTCTTACAATGGGTTACGATAATGATTTTTTTATTTAACATCACTACCTTTTTTGACGCTGTTTCTTCCTTCCGGTCACTTCTATTTCAATATTGGTAACGCTTATTCTATTGCTTTTTCTTGTCATCACTACTGTTATTACCATTGTTGATTTTAATTTAATGATTTTTCCGTCATTGGTAGCAGTAGTGTTCTCCAAAATGATGAAAACCTTGAAAAATTCGTAAATATTCATAGTACATAAAATGCTGCCTCGTCTTTTTTCCTGCTAATTCTATTGTTTCTTGGTTATTCTCATTTCCATTATCATGAATTCAATTAATCCTGCTCATACTTGGCGCCCAACATTTCTAATACGACTGTTGGCATTACTGGCATAACGTAAGCTGAACCCCATTGCTATCTTTTATGAATAATTTCAACTGAAACTTATTTATATCCTCATTGTTTTGCTAAATTCGATAGGATTTAAATAGATTTAGATTCGAGGTAAACGTTCATTTGTTTCATTGAGTCATATTAGTAGTTTGTCAGCAGTCGAACCCAAATGGGTTAAATTAGCTTAGAAAATGATGCATTAAAATGTTAGCACTATTTTGTTTTTCTGAACAACGTGTAAATGTGAAGGCTGCTGAGCAGAGCTGGCTGACGTCTAGGCTCGCTGAGACGAGAACTGGTCTGTGCGAAGATCAATCAACTCTCCGAATACAGAAGGCAGTTCATATACTGGAAACAAAGAAATGTTGCAATGGAACAGGCCTAGTTTGACTTTCACGGCACAAAGACGAATACTAGTTATGATGTTAGATGTCGTCGTATGAGGCTGTAAGACCGTGGAATGCTACCTGCATCGTATGGTTCCGTTAGGGCTAACCATACAATGGTAGAGAAAAATACACTCCATTCTAACTTCCAATATCTCCGTATGGAATGAAAAATCCTAGTGAAACAATTATCTGCTAAGTAGGGCAGTGTCACTCGTGTGACAGCTCTGCCTCCTTCCACGTTCTACGGAACATTTATAATAACCTTTATAGTGCACACCATCTAAAATAAACCAAATGGATTCACACGAATCTTTAACATCTTGCACATTTTTACTGATCACTCTACTTCAACAATCACGTCATATACAATTATACATGGTTCCCAGATTCTTGATATGTAAAAGAGGCAGTGCACATATGAAGTGCAGACTCAACGAACAGAGTCGGAACAATTTCCTCTATAATCTTTTCCATTCTCTATAGTGATCAGAGGAGCTGCTTTTACTCCCATAAGAAAACCGAGGATGCAGGACTGGAATCGAACCAGGATCTAGTTCAAAGCGTGATGCTCTACTCCCGCACCATGAAGCAACATAACCTCTACTTACCAGCTGCGGGTGAGAAGTGTACGGTTCGAGCTCCCTTGCGGCGCCCCGCCGTTGCTGGCGGCGGCGGCGATATCGAGGGCCGCGCCCGCCACCGCCGCAGCGCCGGTGCCGTTGACGCAGTGAGTCATGAGGCTGGAGGGCGGCGGAGGCGGGATGAGAGTGAGAGGCTCGAGTTCGGAGTCGTCGAGGAGGTGTTTGGAACCGTGGTGGCTGGGGCAGGAGGGGTCGTGCGCGATGGCGCCTCCGAGGCTCGACAGGGAGTCGCACCTCGACCCCTCCGAAGAGGAGGTCGTCGTTATCGAGCAGCCGCGGAAGATGCTGGGTGGCAAGAGAGGTAGTTAGGCTCGTCATACTCCTTCGGTGTTATGGCGCTTTCAATCAGAATGAGGCTCGCTAAAACGAGAACTGAACTGAATTATTAACTGAAAATATCTTCTAATAAATATTTCACGCAAGTTAGTTCAATCTTGCACTCGGAGAATTAAAAGCCCAACCTCTCAAGAGTTTTCAATGAAAATCTCATAATTTATAATAAATTTCTATGAGACAACTTATGTAACTATAACAATTTTGCACCGATGTAATTTTTTTAATGAGACCTTTTACAATTGAAGAGGCTTTTCGTGGATATGTTATGTTATTTTTGTGAAGAAGTTGATACCCATAAAATTTTACATATGAAACTTAGTGACTCAGTATTGATACTCTTTTTTTCAATAAATTCCACATGAATAGTCAAGAAAACAATGGGGATAGATTAGCTACATTACTCAAGTAAGATCCCACACGAATGTGTGCTCACTTAATGAGTTCATCAACGAAGAAATCAGCATCACAAATATCTGAGCAATTTCACATCAAAGGAGCAAATTTCTTTCAAACGATATTCGAGCCAGTTTCATTAAGGGCAAAATAATTCAGGGTTTAGCCATGACTGTTAATGACCAAAACGCCGATGAATTAACAAGCCAGGCTGAAGATCCGACAGTAAACACCAAAATGACAAAACTGAACAGTACCTCAAAACACCCAGTCAGCCCCTCATCATAACTTCAGTGCATTAAGCCACAACCAAATTTTTCCACACATCTGAAAAAAAAAACTTCTACAAGAATGAACCCAAAACACCATGTATAAAAACGAGAACCAAGAGTCATGTTTCAGCTTTAATTTCAGGAATGAACCTAGTAAACACATTTATCTATCTGAGCTTAGAACTTCAGTGCACAATGCCCCAACCAAAAATTTTCCCACGTCTGGAAATGAAATTTGTACCAGAATGAGTCCAAAACACCATGTGGAAAAGAAACAAAACCAAGGGTCATAGCTAAGGGCTTTGACTTAATGAAAACACCGAGTACACCCATTTATCTGTTTGAGCTTAGGAAAAATCCACAGCAATGTGATTCGTTGTCAAACTGTACTGAGGGGCCTCTTATTTTTAGTAAGGATGTGGCTAAACAGGGGACAAGCCGAAGAGGCTCCCGTTGGTTTTGTGTAAACCTGTCAATCTCAAGTGTGCTGTCAATCTCAAATGTTCACTATCCTTTTTCAAGAGAACTCTGTTAATCGCAAGTAATAGAAGAGTCAGGTATCGTCACAAATACAAGATAAAAACATCGGCAATCATGGTTTTTGCTAAGTTTTCGTTTATGCAGTCAGAACCTGAAGCCACGCAAGAAGTGCATCTGAGAAGTGTGATAATGACAGTCCTGGAAACTGTGCCAAATTAAGAACAGACGTCGACCAACCAGAAGAACGACAAAACCAAGATCAAGTGAAGTGGGACCAACACTAGAAGCACAGCCAGCACTCGGCTAAGACCGCCTGCAAGTTAGGACTCTGTAGCAAGGCAAGGCTCAAAGAATGTCCTTAGAATATACTAGAAGTTAGTTTGAGCTCTCCAAACCGCAAGAAAGGTGTCCTTTGAGAGACAAATGAGGGAGGCATTATTTTGTGTAGAACAAAGAGAACGAGAGTCTACGCACAAGGTGTGTCTCCACACTCTGTGCATAGAAAAAAGACAGAAAGAAGTGCATGAAACAAGATAAAATTTAATGGAAAAGTAATACGAGCTGAAAAAGAATAGCAGTGAGCCGAAAAAAATTGCCCGTAGCAAAACAAAAATCTATTCTATTTCAACTTTTCTACCAAACCTTGAGCTCAGAACCTCACACCTTTTCCCTGGGAGCGCTATTTCCAAAGACACGGTGATTGTATCCTCTTAAAGGAATTTTTCCTAAAGAATGAATAATGTGAGTATGTAAGATGAATGAGGAACCGAACTCTGGAAACTTAAGAAAAAAATTCAAATTGAAAAAAAAATTAAGTAAATGCAACACATAGTGACGAAATCAAATTCAACGAACAAACTATAATAACAAGAAGATAAAATTCGTCGATGCAAAAATAAAGAAAGTCACTCAAGCAAACGCACAACGTACGAAGCGCGCACAAGCAAACATTCGAACTCACAAACACACATCGCATATCATAGAACTTATTATCATAACATAAACGCAAAACATGTAACATGCAACAACTCGCTTACGAACAGGGAATTTATTCTTGACACACTGCCGTGACACATCATGCACGGAACTTTATAGCGACACAACAAGGAAGGTCGCATAATTTACCTCCGTAACCCACGTTTGATGAATATTCGCCTGCACTGTACCACGAATTCACCAATCGAGGAAATGAACAGTCCCTTTTCATTGAATATTTTAGATTTTAACAATAACCACAGCTTTTGACATCTAAAAGTAATTTCGACGGTGAATGGTCCAAAATCGTTACGTTTTTCTTACGGTAGTTATAATGAACAAATTTTGTCTCAAGCATAGAAAGTGGACCTCGCACGCAGCAAAGACTAATTATATCAACACTAGTGCGCCAATTGGAGCCCCAGTGCTCAGAAGAAATCACGAATAAGCCGCTGAAACATCTCTTGAGACAATTTTATCAGCAACATGTCTTGAGACAATTTTATCAGCAACATGTCTTGAGTCAATTTTATCAGCAACATGTCTTGAGTCAATTTTATCAGCAACATGTCTTGAGACAATTTTATCAGCAACATGTCTTGAGACAATTTTATCAGCAACATGTCTTGAGACAATTTTATCAGCAACATGTCTTGAGACAATTTTATCAGCAACATGTCTCGAGACAATTTTATCAGCAACATGTCTCGAGACAATTTTATCAGCAACATGTCTTGAGACAATTTTATCAGCAACATGTCAATTACATGTCTTGAGGCAATTTTATGCTCAACACGTCTGCAGACAATGTATTATGTCTATTTCGTGTTACACAACATACCTGAGGACAACGACAGAGAACATACCACACATGGTTAACAATTTTACTTTATCGTCCAGTATTCAAAGTTTGCTGCAGCGGAACAAGTCGAAGATGGCAACGAGCCCGGAGGGAGTACCACGCAGAAACATCTATGATGTTCACAAATGGGGCAATGGACTGAGAACCAAGGAAAAGCAACTTTTGCATCACCACCAAACTCATCTCGCATTTTTTTCGCAAAAGGAAATTCTTTTTCTCATGTACGGAAAGCAGCTGTGAAAGTTTCAGCTATAAATTCCAGCACATTTCAACAAAACACACCCCCTTCAAAAGTTAGTCGACATTCAAAGGTAAATTCGAGTGGACCACCGAGAGGCTACACGGAGTCGAATTTCTAAGCCACTTACGTCATCGTAGGATACTGTTGATAACGTAAAAACTTTTTAGCACACTTACTCTGCCAGCTGCACCGCTACAACGATGAAAATGAGCTAGAATTCGGCCACATATCAACAAACGCACTGGAGACGAAATGGTTAATAAAGTCTTTTTTGCTATTACCATCATAGTTAAGTAGTAGATGCATAGATCATAGATTAAGTAGTAGTAGTAGTATCATAGTTAAGTAGTAGATGCTGAAAAACAGGATAGCAATGAACCGAAAAAAGATGGCCCTTAAACTAGACAAAATCCAATTCTATTTCAACCAAAGGCAGGCTTACCAAACCTGTAGCTCGGGACCTCGCATATTTCGTATGGGAGCGCTAATTCCCATAGAGACACTAGTTGTCTCCCCTTGAGGGGTGTTAAAAGACATTACTTTTTATAAGACCCTACAATACGCTAGCATTATATTCGAATGTTTCACCGCACCTCAAACTGTAGCAAATGACAACGTACCAACAACAAACTGAAGGAAAGAATTGAGTTCAAACAGCTGCGATATTTCGATTCTACAACAGAACTGCAGTACCAGGACGCACTAAAACACAACCTGTCATAGTCGAAAACAAAATAAAAAACGAATGCGTCAACAAAAATTGTACGTACTCGAAGTAGTCCCCAAAGTGGTACATTGGAGCCTATACGGAAGAAGTCAGGAGAACAGAACTCAAGTCCAGAAAATAAATTCCCAGGATACTCTTATGAAGCGTGCCACGAATCTTATGGCATAAATACAAGCATTATTAACCCATAACGTAGGTTCATGCAAACGATACAGATCGCGTTGATTAATCGTGCTGACATTTCTTGTTGATTACGATTTTTTCGCTCTAAGTTCATGCTAAGCACGGGAAATTAGTTACAAACGCTTAACTAAGTTAAAATTCTGAGGGTAAAACAGTTTTTTCTCGATAACAGTACGTACTTGGTGCAACATTCCGACACTGTACGTACAAAAGCTCATTTTCAGTACAAATGTGACATGTTTAACTCAAATAATAAACCTAATAACTTTCTCTGAGCCCAAGTCCCGTAAAATTATGATTCACACACGCGATTACTCTCGCGTTTGTGACTCTCGTGACTACGTCGGCGCTGTTGTCACCCTCGATTACTCTAGCGGGTGACCCCCGTAACTACGCCAGCGCTGTTGTCACCCTCGATTACTCTATCGTTGGTGACCCCCGTAACTACTCCAGCGCTGTTGTCACCCTCGATTACCTTAGCGTTGGTGACCCTCGCAACTACGCCAGCGCTGATGTCACCCTCGATTACTTTAGCGTTGGTGACCCCCGTAACTACGCCAGCGCTGTTGTCACCCTCGATTACTTTAGCGTTGGTGACCCCCGTAACTACGCCAGCGCTGTTGTCACCCTCGATTACTTTAGCGTTGGTGACCCCCGTAACTACGCCAGCGCTGTTGTCACACACAAACAACACGTACGAAAGATAAGACGGTATCCAAGCTACCGACCGCTGCACCATCCACTGAAGTTAGTAACATCTTTACCTATTCTCGTAAATTGTCTTCAAGTCAACGAGGCAGTTTCTGGAATAATTCAATATATCCTGGCAGATTTAGGTATGAACCATGCACTAATATTTGATTTTCTTAGATTCTACAGTGGGCGCAAAAAAATGTTTGAGGAAAAATCCTTGATAATAGTTTTGGTGAGAATCACGGATTTATGCATTACTGCAACTTAGCTGCGTTTCCTTCAGCAGAAATCGCTCTCAAAGCTACACAGAACAAGGAAACCTTTAATTCATCCCAGGAAAAACACACTCAGTCAACTTGTGCAAAAACATTTAACGACCGGCTGCATCAAAAATATCAAGTTCACACACCAACAACATCGACAAAAAACGAAAAGCCACGATATTCAAATCTTATACAACTTGTCATACTTGAACACTATATCCATTTCTACTCGCAGGTCTACTTTCTCCCCGTGACACCAATGATTTTAGCCGTCTCTGCACTGGGCGGCTAAAATCATACATCGCCAGACGAAAACGTTACAACTGGACCCACATGCTGGGCAGACGATGACGCGAAACCGATGATGTGATAGAGAACAAACAAGCTGAAAAGATACATAGCGGAATTTATCCCTTCCCCTGTAGTTCTGAAATGCTTCCCAAGTTTCACATGGGCCAGAAGTACGGGATTTGAACTCAGTGTCAAAATTTTCAACAAGAAAAAGTATTCCGTGCTCGAACATTCGACTTAAGTTACCGTCATAATCTTAACACAAAGTCAGTTGACGAGGGTAGAAATCTTGTCACGTTCGTAAGGCGTGCTGTACTTGAGCACAAGTTTGGAAAGATGACATCAAAATGTTCAAGGTAGAATGGTAATAAAAAGAAAGATATGAGTTAAAGAGGACACGAAGCCAGACCATCAAGTGCAGAGGGTAGTTATACACAATAGTTAAATAACTGTACACCTCAATAATATAGTAGACACTCGAAAAAAAATCCAAACAGCACAGAATCAAATTTTGCAGTTAACGACACAGAAACGTAGCAAAATAAGACATGCAGAACTGAAACATAAAAAAATATTAGTCACGCTCTTGATAAATATAAAAAGAAATCAACGACAAAACTCGTAAACAAATGCAAAAACTACAACAAACGCAAATTTTTACCTCTATATTTCAGTTTTTAAAACCTAAGATGTAATAAAAGTAGGCAGGATAAATAAATCACGTTACAGGTGCAAGGAAATTTATTTAAAAGTAACTTAGAAACTAACAAAAAACAGGTAAACAAACTCGTAGCAGTGCAGGCAGGCAACAGTAAACGTGCGGGCTGTAGGAAAACTCCGTGCTCGTATTTAAATAAAATCAACACACAAAAACTTTTTTAAACCATCAAAAACACTGGAATTTATACAGTGGTGAAGTGAACATATTAAAACGGAAACAAAAAAGGTAAACTTCACACGCAGGGGCACCGAACGCGTTCACTAACGTGTGCATACTATTAGCATTCTTGGCGTGCGAACAGAAGGCTTTCAACACGACAGCTCAACCAACCCACACCCCGTGCTGATGAGCTAAAGAACGTCAGTACGTGGACAGGCCCACACTTCCGTGCAAAGAGAAATGAATGCGGAACCTATAAAGCAAACCAAAATCAAAAAAGAAACACTCATAGACACTCTCTAAACCTAAACCCGGCAACGCAGATTCAGGTTCACAAGTTAGGTTTGCTTACAATGGCATACATGAGAAGTTTACCTGAACTTACGTGCCAGATTCAAGCAAAACAGAAAAAAGAGAAAATAAACCAGAGGATATGGTCGGCTTGAGCAATTGGACTCGCACTACAAAGTGCTTCGTGAAATTGAACTATGGCTATCGTATTGCCAACGCTTCACTACTGCTTGCTCCAAGTGACCGGCACTGTTGTGATTTATATGACTTTTGTGGCAATAAAGACATTTTTTTGTCCTTGTATTGATTAGCTGTTGGTTCATTGTTCAATATTTCTCGTTTATACAACGGCTGTCACATTCTCTATCATTCACGTTTTACTTTGTCTTCTAAATATGTTCAAATAAGAATTAAACAACGTTTATGTTTCCTCAGAGAGTGCGCCATTTAATATTGAGGTCGTACTCTAATTGCAATAAGGATGGCGAATTTAACACAGGCGTCAAGTCCAATAGAGGAACATTTGCGTCATCCATAACCAATACGAATACAACAATACAAATGTAAAATTGATATGCAATTCCACTGAGTTCGTGTTGCTTAACGGTGTTCTACTTTTATTAAACGAAGGAATCCAAAAATTGTCACAGCGGACATCTCGAATAAGACCACTGAGTAGCAGGAAGATCTCGATTTTTGTGTGGTCTGCTAAACCTGATGAAATGATCAACATGCGACCGATAACCAAACAAAGAAACCCAGGATGAGAAAGCGACCAACGACATGGCAACGTTCTGCCCCATGAAGAGCACGACGTTCACACGGCAGAACAATTCCCACACATGCACGATTACCAGTTTTCATCAGTTAAAAGATATTTCAGCTGGTTAATATCCCCACGTGTTTCAAATAGCGTGGCGTATGGCGATAACAAAGGTAGTAAATACTGGCATCTATTTTAGTAATATTATTCTTCTGATATTCATGCCTCTAACATACGAGTCCTACTCGTGTTTCTATTCAAGAAGTGGAATGTCGTCAATTAACTAAAATTAAAAGGCTATAATATAAAACATCTCACAAATGTACAAAATACACTTCATGACTCGATAATTAATTATTCTACTAATGCACTGTACATATATATTCTGATAATTTTTTATCTAGGAAAATCGAAGAAGTCAAAAATACACATTCACATCTTGATCGCTATACAGTCCGTCTAGAGCCCTGAAGTTCCATTTTATGGCTAGAAACCTTCAGGATATCTAACTAGTACTTTTCCTCTCGCACAGGAAAATTTTTCTGAAATCAATTAAATTAAAAAGCCTTGTGTGAGGTGTACGTGTAGTATGAAGGTTAAGATCTTGTGCATCTTCCGATTTACGGGAATGAAATTAACCTACATCAGAACAGAACTTAAAACTGGACTTCAGCAATACGACTTCATCTTCACCTTACCAGAACATTACGTTAATGTTGTATAATATTCAAGTGAATCGTTTTGTTTGCAGTTACGGTATTAATAAGAATGGTAGACGTCTTCAGAAAAGGTTATAATTCTCTTTCACTGATGCAAAGATCTCCAATTAAACCTGCAATTTCCAAAAACAACTCTCAGGAGTTAATCAGATTTTCCAATCAGTCAACGAAAGATAAATAAATTCGCTACCACAGCAGAGAAAAATGATACCTTCTTGGCCACCCAGTTCAGGTCACAAGCAGTTAACCATTATTGCGTGCACAATTTTCAATACGAATGCATTCTAATACAAAATTTTAAAACTGTCACTAACGAGCGAAAGACTTAAATATCATACCTCCCTTACTTAATTCAGATAGTGATAGAACCTCAGACCCATAACTCATCATCCCAAAGACACCAGTTTATTTGATGCAGAACAGAACGACCCAAGATGACAAATCACAGCGAGTACATCAAGCTCAAAGTCAAGACTGAAGCAGCGCCAGGATCCTTTAGAACCCAATCCAGTGTCCCCCAATTGAACACCAGGAAATTGCGCGAGGGAAATTATCCGAATGTGGGATCCATAAAGCTCAAAGTCAAGACTGAAGCAGCGACAAGATCATTTAGAACCCAATCCAGTGTCCCCAAATTGAACACTGGGAAATTATCCGAACGCGGGAGCGGACAGAAAGCCCTGGGCTAGAGGCAGGCAACTCACCCTAGTCTGTCTACCAGGCTGGCTGCTTGCGGCTGTTGGCTGCTGGCTTCCGAGCGGTGGAGGTTACGAGGCAGGCTCATGCTGCGAAACCTTCGGTTACAAACACCACAGTTACGCGACACTTCTTCGCAGTCACTCCTCACATTTCAACCACATTAAACGAGTCATAGCATAAAAAACAAGGCCCCATTTGAACTATTTTAAACGAGTCATAGCGTGAAAAATAAGGCCCATTTCAACTACATTAAACGAGTCATAACTCAGTGCGTGAGAAATTAGACACAATGGATTTTTAGACAACGCTTCTTGAACAATAATGATCAAGGCGATTTGCCATGAAATTTTAACGTATGTTATTTGAAATGTCGTCTGGATATGCTATTTCAGAGGTTATAAAGAAACGTTTCTTCGGAAATGAGGGGTCACATCTCTATCTTAACGTCCATGTTTAAAAAAAATAATTCTAACACGTGATCTGAAAAACAATAAGAATTGGTCAGGAAACAATGATAACAGCATAAGCCTAAAAATTACCGTCAACAGGAGGACAAGGAATATCTAAACACCAACAGGAAGACTTCAGTTTTTCGTGCAGCATCAGGCTCACCACACGGTTTGAATAACTTATCGAATAAAAACAAAACATTCGCCAATTCCAGGTTGGTCTGAATTTTGAACAAAACCTATTAAATTTAAAAAAATCGCCATACCCTGAATGCAACTAAACGTCAAAGATTTGAACCTAAAGCGACATTTGACAAGTGTGACAGAATCCAAGGATGAGGTATGAACAAGACATGCTGATTGTGAGTGACGAACCCAGTCTTTTGCTCAGCGCTTCAGCCCCATCGTGAACACGAGTTACGAATGAATCCGAGAAATAAATACCTATATAATTGCTAACGTTAGAAAAAAATCAATAAAACTAAAAACGATGGTGTACCCAGATTCGAAATAAATAATAAAATCAGGCAGTTTTAGATCAATCCAGGCACAGAAATCTCAACAAGTGTCACGAAATCTTTCGAGGGTACAACCAAGCTTCTGCTGCACGAGACTTGGTGATAGCAGAGCTCCTGTGCGACAATAACAAAAAAACTCACTGATATATCTACTCTGAATTTAATACTTGGTAGTGATTCTCATTAAATTAGCACAATTTACGTTTGAGGTTGGTGGTGCCGGACATTTGATCACAACACTTGAATTATGCAGGATGTTGTAAGTGACGGTGAACTAACTAACGGCATTAAGGGTAGGTGGTGCATGACTAACATCACAAGAAGATCACAACAGCATCAAACGTGCACACCACACATGAGGTGTCGAGGCGCAATTGACACACAGTGCGCAGCTACAAGCTAACCCACATTTGTACAAAATTCCGAACATCTTCAGGAGCTCCTGAAAAGCAGAGTTAAGCAGCACCGCAACTAAGCACCTCAGACTCCCAACTGGTCGGTGCAATTCTTCCCTGTAGTTACCTCACAAAATACCGCACATAACCAGGGACTTTGGTTCGAGATCTGGAAGGGGATTTTGGACTTAGTCTTCAGAAGAAATTAAACACATGGGCATAAAAACACAACAAAACCTAGAATTTCGGAACGTATGCATTAGAATACGCTATGCTCGTGCAACATTCAGCACGAACTAAAACTGATCACATTACAGGGTAAGGAAATAAATATCTATTTATGATAGTGCATAAACAGCAATGAAATCAGAACAGAAACATGAAAACAATGACTGATGATGTGCCTAACTAGGGAAACGAACGGCACTTAAAAGACGGCGCGGGACTTGAGGACAGCCCGAGAATGCGACACTTGACTTGTTTCTGTTACCCTTTTTTATTCCAAATAAAAAGGGAGAGACAGCGTTTCTTTCTTCTACGACATGAGGTAGGCACCCACAGACACAACAGCGCTCCCAATACAATATGCGCCGTGACTCAAAAAAGCGACAAATAAAACTTAACGTTGCCTGAGAAAGGCAACAAAATTTAAGAACAAGGGTAAAAAATGACTTGTGAGATTCATATCTGGAACGCATGACGAATTAACAACTAATGGAAACGTTAAATTAACCTTGAAAATTATAATCTCGTCTGTTTGATACATTCGTCTGTTTGATGGTGAATTAAGAACGGAAACTTTATCTTAACCTTGAAAATCCAAAGCTTTCTTGTTCGATACAAGAGACGGATAGAACACAAGAGGCGGATAGAACACAAGAGACGGATGGGACACAAGAGACGGATGGGACACAAGAGACGGATAGGATACAAGACGAGAAGCAGCAGCGAACACGGGATATCGTGCAAGTGAAGGAAGAGACTGAGCTGATCAGGAGCTTGCAGTTTACTGCACCTGAGAGCGTTGGATACGAACAGGAGATTGCACCAAAAACACACAGACAATAAACTGATAGTTCAAAAAATCGTGACACAGAAAAATAGAGCATGCTCTGAATATTTTGGGACAAGATAAAAATATTCTCTCACCAGATGAAAATATACGACTCTGAAGAAAATGAAACTCCCACGATTACTGAATGAGCGACTAATTTCACAAGACCTGAGGTGCTGAAATCTGTTTCAAAGGCAGGCCATTTTTAGCATCTACTCGCGATTTTTGTGGTCTAGTACGAGAGCAAGCGAGCAGCTGACCGAGAGGCAATGAGTGCAAGTAATCACAACCAAGACCTTTTGCAAGATAAAAATATAAAGTACAAACCTTGGAATTACAGGCAAAATAGCCCTCACGATTTCAAAATTAGAGAAACATCCACACGAAAAAGTTAATGAAACAAGATTTAAGATTAGTTCATCACAATCATTAATAAATGAGTAGGGTAATAAAGTAAGCAGGGTACATAGAAATTGGAACTAATGGCTCCCACGAACACCAAACACCCCCACGGTCACAAGAACACAAATTTAGGTGGCTTGAGGAGTGCACAAAGGCATGACCAGCCCAACAGGTACGGCACAGAAAACCAAAATGTGATATCATTTTCAAAGGGAGGAGTAGGAAGTTGATTTAAAATAGAGCAATCAACGAAATTCAAGTTAACGGATTGATGCACATAGACAACACAGCAATAGAAAGAATGCAACTTTTATAGGATGAATTCATGGATATAAGAATTCCACAGCTTTAACAACACAAAGAACTACGGTCGCGTTTAGCAACACTGAGTAGGTACGTTGAAGACATTAGGTGAACCACACGGAAATTAATCAGGACTTGAACGTAGAACAACAGGAAGGAATTCTACCAAATACTAAGAGCACCACAGCATAATGACGCAACGCGTCTTTGCACTGAACAACAAAGCAAAACAGCAGGCACAATGGATGGGATCTCCAATGAAGGCAAAGCGAGACCAGGCGCAGCGACCCTTGACTGCGTCTCGACGATGTCTCGCCGTGACGACGTCCAGTCTCGCCGTGACGACGTCGAGTCTCGCCGTGACGACGTCGAGTCTCGCCGTGACGACGTCCAGTCTCGCCGTGACGACGTCGAGTCTCGCCGTGACGACGTCGAGTCTCGCCGTGACGACGTCGAGTCTCGCCGTGACGACGTCGAGTCTCGCCGTGGCGACGTCGAGTCTCGCCGCGACGACGTCGAGCCTCGCCGTGGCGACGTCGAGCCTCGCCGTGACGACGTCGAGTCTCGCCGTGACGACGTTGAGTCTCGCCGTGACGACGTCGAGTCTCGCCGTGGCGACGTCGAGTCTCGCCGTGGCGACGTCGAGTCCCGCCGTGGCGACGTCGAGTCTCGCCGTGACGACGTCGAGTCTCGCCGTGGCGACGTCGAGCCTCGCCGTGGCGACGTCGAGCCTCGCCGTGGCGACGTCGAGCCTCGC